>CM065485.1:13967756-14123950 GCA_032873175.1 Leptopilina drosophilae
AATCAAACTATGCTCAAATTGGCTCTCGAGAAAAAGTCAAATCCTTAAAAAGTGTTTTTTCAGCTTTAAAATGTCACGTCATCGCGACGTAATGTTTTGATATTTGGTAAAGTTTAGAATCTGAATTCTCACTTTTTCATGTAGAACCAAACAAATGAAGTTGAAATGTTGTGTGTGTCCAGGAAACGCCCGTCAGACTTGTAACTAGTCCCAGAAGTTCATCCTCAAATCAGCAAGTCGCGTGGTCTTCGTGTTTGTCCGCGATTCCGCGACCAAGTTTAACAAGATCGTTTATACTACCGCGCTAAGCGTATTCTTCGTGTCAATCCAAAATCTCTTTAAGTACCAAACAAAATACATTCTTCAAGTCTATACTCAAGTTATTCGAAGAAAGAATTTGTTATCAAGGAGAAAATATCCCTATTTGCGAGGCACATTACTAAACAGACTGTAATTATTTCGACTTCAACGTCAAAATCAATAATGATTTTAGACGACCGTGAACTTCGGACTTTTTACACTTTGACTGCTCGAAAACAATTCAAAGGAAATCTACTGCATATTCAGTTTTCCGCTAGGCAACGTCATTTCTTGCGATCTTACATACTTGAATGGAGATGTTCACCTGTTGTGGATCTACTGAATCTAATAATAATTTTAAAAGTATCTCTGAAGACATCAGGATCTACTCTTTTTGCTTGGTTCTAATTGTAAAAAGATTCAAATAAATAACTTTAATAATTTAACTTCAATTAAACAGTTTGACTCTTTCTTAAAACATGTCCCTTAATATCAGAGTTATACTGCTTTCTGTGGAATAAATCAGGGTTGAATCAACCGATGCCGGACAAATTAAATAATGAAATTATGAATATTTTTAGTTTCATTTCTTGAGATGTAACAAAAAACATATAAAAATATACTTTAAAATGTGATTACTTTATAACGCATTGTTTTTCATTTGTTTAAAAAGTATATATAATTTGTGTGTAGTCGTAGGAATAGGAAAATGATCAAGTAAATTGACAATTATTCTTAAATTCGCGCCTGAATTACTTTAGTCATGGTAGCTTAATGCCTAGCTTTAAAGCTAAACCGGCCCGTCCTCAAAGAGCGCTAGGCGAATAGTAAAAATTTGGTATCGATCGAACAAGGAATAAAACATAATGAAATTTCAATTAATAATATTACATTGTAGGTGAATTTTTAAAGTGAACAAATCGTATTTCTAAATTTTTGTTTATTTTCTTTTTTTTTTTTTTTTGGTTTTTTATTTTATTTTTTTTTTTTGTTTTTTTTTTTTTTTATTTTTTTTTTTATTTTTTTTTTTTTTTTGGCTTTTAAACATTCTTAGTAGAGAAGTACAATTTTTGAATATATTGTAGAAATATCTCCAATTATATTTAGTCCTCCTCTTTGCTTTACTGCAAGTGCAAGATTAAATTTTATTTTAAAATGGAAAAGTGTGTTTTCTGTAAATAGAGATGAGTTTGATGAAAAATGTATAGAAGCAATAGTGAAAAGACCGAGGCAAGTAATCGGTGTTTGTGGAGTCCGGTAGTCACCCTAAAAAGAATTAAATCTATTTTACTTCTACGATTGTAGTTCGTACGTAGGATACAACCATTAAAAACGATGTTTATCAAATTGGTATGAAAAACGGCATCATTAAAAAAGGGTTGGTTTCGCACGAACTGAATATATCGCAAGTCAAAAACTGAAATTTTAAAAATTGTCGAACGAAGTATTGTACATGATGTTCACTCTGACTTTAAGAAAAGCTGCATCAACATCAGATCTATGTGCGGTCGGGACAACGGATTTAAAAAATGTAATCTGCAAGGCGGTGATTGTAAATCGAAATTCAAAACAAATAGGTGTGCTCCTAGGCTTTTAATTAAAAATAAGTTGCAGTTTCTCGATGTGCCAAACGCAAAGTTTGAACTTGATTGTGCAAATTAAAATAAATTGCTATTTCTTTCTTCCCAATTGATTCCAATTAAAATTACAATAAATTATGGTGTCAATTTTGTGAGAAAATATTTTTGTTCTATCAATTTATTTTTTTTCCATATAATATATATTATTTTGAAATCTTTGATTATGTTTTATTTCGTTAGGATCAGTCAAATACCAATTTCTCTATTCGCCTGGCGCTCTTTGGCGCGTTTAGCTTAAAGCCTAAGACATTTAAGCTAAATGTCTAAAGAATTAAAGGTGATGTAAAAGAAATATAATTGTCATTTACTCATGATCATTTTCCAATTCGCCCGAGTTTAGATTAAAGCCTAGGCATTAAGGTAAATAATGGATTTTCTCTTTGCCTACGACATATATACATATGGGATAGTGAATTGAAGAAGTTGTGTACTCGGGGGTAATAGGGTCGCTGATATATATATATATATATTTTTTTATAAAAAATTACATTTTTTACAAAAAATTCAATTTGTTAAAAATAATTTTTATAATATTTTTGAAAGAAAATTATAAAGATAAATTTTCTCTTAATAAAATCCATTACAAGAATTAAAAATGAATTTTCAATTTGAGTCAAAATATTTAAAATATTTATTATTTTTTTATAAGATCAATTAAACAGAATAAACAGAAAAATTTATCTGCCAAAATATCAATTTACATTATTTTTATAGAGCGAAAAAAAGTGAAACCGGCCACTTGAAAAATTTTTGTCTCCAATTTTCAAGTTATCTATGATTTTTGGTAGATATATGAGTACACTTTTTCCCCCTAAATTTAAAAAAAAATTATTTTTGAAGTAATCAAGTGTTGAAGTTTAGGGTCATTTTATTTTCATTTTTATTATTACTTTGAAACAAATAAAGATATTTAAGTGAATTTTTTTTTTAAATTAAAGCTTAAGGTTAATACTTTAAGGATTAAATAAAGCGATTGCTAAAAGATGAAAATTTATAATTGTTATTAACAATTCTTTTAAACAATTGCAAATTCAAGAATGTTCTGAATGTTTTTCAAAAATTAAATTACGATGTATTGATTGCGTAAAACTCCAAGCATTAAAATAAAAAAAAGAAAAATCAGTAACCTCTAATATTATAGATATTGTGTAGATTTTTTCGAAAAAATGCAGGCAAAATTCGACTCGAGTTACTAGAAAAAGATAAAATTGCAAACGAATAAATAAGATCGTCTTTTGTTTTGTTAGAAACTTCACGCTTTCAAGCAGATTTCTATGATTAAAAGTCGATTTTCGCCTGCATTTTGTCAGAAAAATCTACATAATTTTTATAATATTGGAGGTTACTGATTTTTCTTTTTTTTATTTTAATGCTTGGAGTTTGACGCATCAATACATCGTAATTTAATCTTTGAAAAACATTAAAAACATTTTTCAATTTGCAATAGTTTAAAAGAATTGTTAATAACAATTATAAATTTTCATTTTTTAACAATCGCTTTATTTAATCCTTAAAGTATAGACTTTAAGCTTTAATTTAAAGAAAATTCACTTAAATATCGTTTTTTGTTTCAAAGTAATAATAAAATGAAAATAAAATGACCCTAAACTTCAACACTTGATTACTTTCAAAAGTAAATTTTTTTTTGAAAAAAAATTTAGGGGGAAAAAGTGTACTCATATATCTACCAAAAATCATAGATATCTTGAAAATTGGAGACAAAAATTTTTCAAGTGGCCGGTTTCACTTATTTTGGCTCTATAATATTTCTTCTAAATAGTGTTACGTCAAAAACAAGAAACCTTTTTAAATATACCTCACGTTCCTCGTTTTAAATTAGTTTCAAAAATTGAATCTAATTTGGGATGAGGATAAGTCAATGAGCCTACTCATTGTTGTGAGAGAATATTTTATTTAAAAACCAACCAAGAAAGAAAAGAATTGACATAAATACAAAATACAATGAGTATATTTAAAAATGAAAAATCTTACTTTAGGAATAACGATTATTGTAAGTGTTGAAGCTGGTGATTGTTATCTTGATTTCCGATTCTGGAGTGGTATAGTAGAGCAGAGACAAAGGAGCCTGTGGTTGCTTGTCCTTAATGGTTGTATATTTGAGTTATGTTTACACTAATGAGATTTAGTGTATTGTACTCTTAGGGATTTTACTTTTCTTCCAGACTGTCGCCTCCAAAACAAATTTCGATTACTTCGAAATTTGATAAATTGTTTCAATATTAAATTTGGACTTATTTCCAAATTATCTCTTCTTAAATGATCAAAATATACACTTGGTAATATTGTGTGTTTTATAAATTGTTGTCCGAAAATTGTCTCAAAAATATACTTGGGGATGTAGTTTAGTTAACTTCTAAACTGTATACTGGGATTGCACGTTGAATAGGTATCGATGTTTACTTGTTGAATTTCCAAAAAAAATACTCTCTTTCTTGTAGATGTTATAATGTTGGCTTTCAAATAGATACTTTTCTTTCTTGTAGATGTTATAATGTTGGCTTTCAAATAGATACTCTCTTTCTTGTAGATGTTATAATGTTGGCTTTCAAATAAATACTCTCTGATCTAACGATGATGCTTGCCCTTTTTATATCGAAATCTTCTAATAGAACAGCATGCACGAAGAAAAATACACGTGCCGAAACTCGTCTAGTGCAGGTAGATGCAGTGTGACGTCACCGGGCCACCTTCGACGGGACTCGATAAGACATTTAGCACAGGGTCTGGTATAGATGTTTCTCTCTAATTTCTACGGGATTTGATAAGACTCTCAGGACCTGGGTTGGTATGTGTTTCTCTCTCTCCTTCCTGATGTGTGTGTCCTAGTAAAGGTTTGCCACATTGATGCGTGATCGTTATTCCTTTTACATAACTTTAAAATATAAACTTTTCTTTTTTGGATTTGATATAACTTATCATGTTGTTTCAAATACATAGAAAATAAAAAATAAGGAATACCATAATAATATAAAATGTACTGGATATAATGCAATAATATATGACATACAAATAAATCACACATACACATACAAGTAAATATAAAAATTGTATTGTTAATTCAAGAATAATAATAAGAATTACACATATAATTTAGGAATATTAATAACAAAATACATAGTGAAATCAAGAATATTTGTAAGGAAATATTAAAGTATTTAATGAATATTAATAAGAAGTTACGGACGTAGCACCTCCCCCTCAGATTGAGCATGGAGAGAGAAACGAAACATGCTCAATATAGCTCAAAATGTTGCAGAGGAAATGCCATGGACCGTTTACGCACACATTCAATCCAATCTTTATTTTTTATTATTAATTTTTAGAAAATAATTTTTCATTTACACTCATCTTATTTCACTCGATATTTTTCACCTTTATTACAAATATTATTTTTGTTATTAAGATATGTTATTGAATCATCCATACAAAAAATTTATGTGTTACAATTTTAGTAATTCTTTTGGTTACAATTTTTATGCCTTTAATTTTTTACAGAAAGAAAAAAAATTGTTTTATACAAATGATTGCTTTTGCGTACAATTTTTTGTATCGAAGTTTGCAATTTATAATTTTTTTTAGTTTGCTTGAAAATTACACAAAAAATATTTATAAATTGTTTTTATAAAATTTGAGAATTTGAAAATATACAACTTTTAATTTTACAGACAGAAAATATTTCATTTTTATGACATAATTTACATTTTGGACATGTAAATTTTTAAATATATCATTTTTTCAAATTTCTTTGATTCTCAAGTTACATTTTGACATGAATCTATTTGAAGTAAATTTTGCAATTATACAATTTAGTCAATAATCAGATACAATTTATAAGTTGTCATGTATGTTATTAAAATTTTTAAATAATGCCATTTTTGAGTCTTCTTCAATAAAATGATAGTGAATAAATTATAGGATTTATTTTAATGGGTAAACAAATAAGGTTTAAATTCTTTAAGTTCTAATCAAATATTTAGAATAGTGTTCAAAATGTAAAATAAAATTATTACAAAATTTACGTTCCATTGAAATATATTCATTGAAAACAATTCGTTTTTTCTATGGAAGTCCTTTTCTGAAACATACTATATGTATTATTTAAAGTATTCTATTATTCTTGTTTAATTTGCGATAGTTTTAATCTGTTTGTATGTACTATTTTTTGTTTATTTTTAACTTGTATTTTAACGTTTCCTTTGTTTAAAATTTCTAATATTTTATGTGGACCTGTATATTGATTAGCAAATTTATGAATCTTTCCTCCATGTAAAAGAAATACTTCGTCACCGAGTTTAAGATTTTGTGGATTACAATTTCTGTCATAATAGACTTTTAACTTTTTCTTTGCTAAAATTAAATTTTCTCGAGCAATGTTTCTCATTTCATGAAGTCTCGTTATTAGGTCTGTTAAATATTGGTCGTAAGTTTCCAATTTTTCATGTTCCAGTGGTGGATCGCTCGATGGTAATCGTGCTAATTTTCCAAAAATCAACGCGTATGGGTGTGCACTTGGTGCCTTCATGAACACTTGTATTATATGAGAACATAGCTAATTCTACACCAATTGTCCCATTCTTCATTTTTATTTATAAATTGTTTTAAATATTCACCTATAACGTGATGAGATCTTTCAATTGAACCATTAGACTGAGGGTGAAAAGCAGTTGTTTTTAAATTGTCGAATTCTAAATCTTTTTGCTAATCTTCTCATTAAATTACTTAAAAAATCTGTTCCTTGATCTGTTAATACTCCTTTAGGTGAACCAAAAATGCAAATAAATTTTTTAATAAAAGCATTAGCTATTGTACTTGCTTGATGTTTGGGAAGTGCAATTGCTAATGAATATTTAGTTAAATTATCTTGTATTGTCAATATATATTCACTTCCGTTTTTTGTTTTCGGTAATGGTCCAACGATGTCCATTGCTATTTTTTCAAATGCTGTACCTGGTGTATCAGTTATAATCATTGGGTCTTTTGTTTTTTACTCTAACTAATTTTTTTAATTGATATTGGAGGCAATTTTGAATATATTTTTGAATATTATTTTTCGATATTTTCCCAATAATAATTTTGACGTATTCTTCCATATGTTTTTGGTTACACCTTTATGTCCTCCAACTGAACTTGAATGAGCTTCCTCGATTAATTGCATATATTCTTCTTTAGTAGGATATTTTGTATATCCATTACATACAACAATTTTTACAAATGAATTTTCAAAAATTGATTTTATCATTGATAAGATTTCATCCCAAGTTACGTTATTGATTTGGGCTGTCTTTGCAATACTAATACTTTTGACTTTTTAATTCTTCTTATAAATTTTTCATTGAAATAATTGTAGATTTAATTCTTTTTATTGTGTCAGCTAAATTTTCTTTTATTTCATTTTCTATAGGGAGAGCAATATGGTAATATATACCTCTTTTAATTTTTTCTGCTATGCCTAATTGAAGTTTACCAAATTTGGTAATTTTTCGCGTTTCGCTAGTGATCTCGAGCCATTATCTCTAGGATCTCCATTGACTGAAATAAAATAGGTTAGATTGTCTCTGCGCATTGGTAATTGGTCTCTACAGTCAATAAACATATTTTTCTTGTTTTATATTTGAATCGTCACAATTTTCATTTTCCATTAAGTTATCTTCTTCATCAGATGACTCTTCGGAGTTAGAATTTTCTTAGCCTTGATCAATTTCTTCATTTTTGTTTAATTTTGTTTTTTGTTTAATGTACTCAGGATCTGATTCAATTTCGTCAGGAATAACATCATTATAAAATTTTTTTTTTCTTTGATTATTTGTATCATTTACCTTTCTCGGTCTTCCCCTTTTCTTCTTTGATAAGGAGGTATTCAAACGTGTGCTTTGTTTCTTGGGTCTACTACCTCGTTTCTTTGTTTTTGTGTACTTTTATTTATTCTTTTTTATTTTCACGGACTTTTTCATTTTTCTTTTCTTGATTATCATTTTCTTGCATTTTTCTTTTATTTCTGGTAATAACGTTACAATGTTAAATTACTTGTACAATAATTTTTCTTAATATTTTGAAGAATTCTTATTATCTTCAAACTCATGTAGGATTCATTGTCCTTAAATATTTTTTCAATAAATGGGAGACTTTTTCTTATCTCCAAATTCATGTAGCATTCATTAATTAATTTTTCAATACATGGGAGACTTTTTCTTATCTCCAAATTCAAATAGCATTCATTGTCCTTAAATGTTTTTTCAATAGATTGGTGACTTCTTTATATCTCCGTTTTTTTATAAGTTTCATTGTTTATAATCATTTGTTCAATATCATGGAGACTTCCTATTATCTCCGAATGCTTGTAATATTTATTTTGATTTGCTACACAATGTATGTATTCTTCAATTTTTTCTTGCACACATTTCATTATATTTTCTTGAATTTCCAGAGTTTTCTTAAATTTTTCTTCTTTTATTCTTTGAACTTTTTCTTCCACGATGTCTTCAACTGGATTTCTGGACAACACATCTGCATTAACATTTGTTTTTTTTGCTTTGTAGACTACATTAAAATCATATTCGGCTAATTTCAATTTCCATCTCGTTACTCTTGAACAGGGATCTTTAGAATTTTGAAACCAAACAAGTGGTTTGTGAACCGTAACTAAAGTAAATTTTCTTCCATAAAGATACGGTCGAAAATGTTGTACACTATATATAATTGCCAATGCTTCTTTTTCATAAGTATCATATTTTCTTTCACATTCATTTAAAGTTCGTGACGTATAAGCGACTGGTTGATCTTTACCAATCACTCCTTGTGATTAAAATTCCTCCAATTGCAAAACCTGAAGCGTCCGTTGTTAATATAAATGGTTGAGAAAAGTCTGGTCTCTTTAAAAGTGGTTCCTCACAAAGTTTATCTTTTAATGTATTAAAAGCAGCTTGCTGTTTATGAGTCCACAGAAAAGGTATATCCCTTTTTAAAAGTTGATTCAAAGGATTAGCAATTTTTGAAAATCCGTCTATAAACTTTCGATAATATCCTGCTATTCCTAAGAATTGTTTTATATTTTTAACATTTTTTGGAATTGGGAATTTCTTTACAGCTTCTACCTTTTTCGGGTCGGGTCGTACACCATTTTTATCAATTATGTGTCCTAAATATCCTACTTCTAACCTCAAAAATTCGCATTTATCTGGTTGTAGTTTCAAATTAGCAAAACGTAGGCGTTCCATAAGTTTCGAAAATTTTTCTTCGTGTTCTTCTAAAGTATCTGCATAAATTACAATGTCGTCCAAATAAACAAATAGTTCTGATCCTTGTAAACCCAATAATACTTGATCAATAAGTTTTTGGAATGTACTTGGTGAATTTTTTAATCCGAAAGGCATTCTGTCAAATTCATAATGTCCGAATGGCGTTGAAAATGCTGTTTTATAAGAATCTCTAGGATCCATTTTGATTTGATGAAAACCTGACGCCAAGTCAAAGACTGAAAAATATTGAGCATTTCCTAGTTGATCTAGTAGGTCCGTAATGTTAGGGAGGGGGTAAAATTGACCTACCGTGCGTTCATTGAGTTTTCAAAAGTCTAAAACTAATCCCCATTTTTTATTTCCATGTGAGTCATCTTTTTTTGGTACAATCCATATTGGTGTATTGTACGGTGAGTCAGAATGTTTAATAATTTTTTGTTCTAACAATTCGTTTACTTGACGTGTCATTTCTTCTTTATGAACAGGTGGAAATCTATACTGTTTAGTAATAATCGGTGTATCATCTGTAGTTATTATCCTATGTTTTATAAGATCTGTTCCTTCTAAATATTCTCCAGGTATATGAAATCTATCGGAATAATTCTTTACTAAATTCATTATGTGTTCTAATTCTTCTTTATTTAAATGTTCAAGACGAAGTAGTTTTTTTTATTTCTTCAACTCTATTGTTGCCTGTAATATTGAAAACATTTTCTGATTTAATATTTTTTGAAAATGTATCAATAATTTGTTTAATTGTTGAGTCTTCATTTTTAATTTCAGATTTGTTTACTGAACTTTCCTGCTTTTATTTCATCAAAATCTTCTAAATTTACTTCAAAAATTGGAATATCAATTGATTCGTTAAGTGTGTTTACAGCCTTTAAATAAGCTAATCATTCTATGTTTGAGATTACTGCATCACCTAAGTAAACACCTTCTTTCACTACTAATCTTGGAATGTAACCTACTTTTTTATTTTTATTAAAAATTTTTACATGAATATTGTAAATTGATCTTGCTGGTATTGTAAAATAATTTTCCGAATCAAAATTGAATTTTTGTTTATTGATTTCTAGATGTTTTTCTTCGTAATTAATTTTGACTTTATTTTTTATGAAAAATTCTGTTCCTAATATTCCATCGTGTTCAATTGGAACATCATTTGATAAAAGATTAAAAGTTGTTAGAATTCCAAAAATATTAATCTCAACTTGACCTAAAGTATAAATAGCGTGATCATTTATTCCTGTTAATTTCAGACATTTATTTTTATCAATTTTTATGTCAGGATTCAATGCACGAATTTTTAATAAATTTGGACCTGCTCCTGTGTCAATCATCATTGTTATTGGAACTTTTAATTCTTTACTATCAATTCGAATGTACGGGATGGTATTAGTTTTTGCTAAATTGATGTTTTTGGATGCATAATAATTTTTTCTTAATTCTTCCCCAGAGCATCCTACTGAAGAGGAATTTTGGAGTTTTCCTGATTTTGTGTTTGTGAATTTGTTTGTTGCTTATTGTTATCATCCCACATCTTTTTTCTACAATTAGTGGTAAGGTGTCCTAGTTTTTTACAATAGTTACATATTATACTAGAATTTCTGTTTGCGAAGTTTGTTGTATTAGTTCTTGATTCTTGAGAAAAATTTCGTTGTTGATTAGGGAAAAAATTTTGTTGTTGGTTTTGTCTTTGATTTTGATATGAAGGACGAAATTGATTTTGTGACATGTTTCTAAACTGATTTTGTGATGTGTTTCTAAATTGATTTTGTTGAGAATTTTTGTTAAAGTTTTGATTTTGAAATTTATTAAACATTGTATTTCGATTATTAAATCTATTTTGATTTGAAAAATTTTGTCGTGGTTCTAAGTAAAATGTGTTTTCTCGTCTTTGTTCTATCAATTTATTAAGTTGAAAACAGTTTACTGGAAAATGACCCTTTTTACCACAAATTAAACAAGTTATCACATTATCTTGGGCTATGTTGATTTTTGTTGTTTTAGCAAATTCTTTGTTATTTTTAAGATGAGAATTATATTTGGTATTTTGTTCAGTTTTTCTTAGTTCACGATGTGATAACAATTTTCTTTCTATTTCTACCGCTTTATTAATTATCTCTTGAAAAGTATCGGCTGTTCCAATACGTAATTCAATTTCTGGTCTAAGTCCTCTCGAGAAACAATCGACAGTTGTTTTATCTAAATTTGTTTTAAATGCTTCATCTACTGTATTGTCATTACTAAGCCTATGCGCGTCTAATATTCTTTCTGCTGCTTCTGCGATTCTTGAACCGTAAGAAATAATATTTTCGTGTTCCCACATATATATTGCTCCTAGTTCTCCTTGTAATTGATATACAGATTTTGCAGGCGCGTAAATTTTGTTTCAATCTTTCTGTTAACTGTTCTAACCGTATTAAAATTATTTCCTATAATAATTCTTCTTGCTTCACCCGAAATTCGACTTCTTATTAATTTAACTAAATTTGTTTGAACCTGTGCATTATCAAGAAGCATGGATTTTGCTTCTAAACAACTTTCAATAAATATAGATAATGGGATATTTTTACCGTCAAACATTGGTATTGTTTCTAAAGCATCGCGTAAAGACACTTGCTGATTATTTGGAAGAGCCATGTTTTCTTCAAAATTGATATTATCTCTAAAGTTATCAAAAGAATTGTTTTCAGAATGATCGTTTATTTCACTTTCGTCAGTTAAAGATTTATTTAAGCTCGAATTTAATTTTTGTTCAACTAAGGTTTTTTCTGAAATAGTATTTTCACTATCGTTATTTTCACTATCGTTATTTTCGCTATCGGAATAACTATCGTCAATGTCAAAAAGTTGACCACTAACAATGCCTGAGTCAAATTCTTTTTTTGTTTCTTCGGGATTAGGGTTTTGTTTCGAATATCTGGGTGTACTTGAAAATGGTTTTGTTTTATAATTAGGAATTCCTGAATTCAATAACAATTCTGGATTATTTTTTACTTGAGAGCGAGTTAAATGTGAGGAATCGGTAGTATTTTTATTCGAAGAAGACATCAAAAAATAGCATAATATCAAAATTTATAACATGCGTAATAATTGTAAAATTGTCAATCTTGTCTCTTGAATATAAAATACACTTTTCTTTTGTATTAAAAATATTTTTATCTTGCTTCAGTTTGAAAATGTATTCAAACATATGATAATAATAATAATAATAACAAACCACAATTAAAAGAACAAAAAAAATTTGTAAAGCACAAATTAAATGTCAAAATGATTCATATACAAGACAAAAAATTCCATAAATCTAGAGGACTCGAACCTCTATTCATTATTATAATACGGTATTTAGTTTGATGAATGCACCATGCAACTTTAAAATTTCTACCTCAAGAGGACTCGAACCTCTATTTATTAATCCTAATACAGAATGTATTTTAATAAATTCACCATGCAAGTTAAAGGAAATTGTGTAAGTTAAGTGGACTCGAACCCCTATTCATCAATACCACTTTATGAATGCACCTTGCGACTTAAATCTTGTATAATATTATCATTTATCATAAAATGTACTATATTCAGTAAAAATATTTTTTATTTATTAAATATTACTGATTATTTTTTATTATTATATGTTTAATAATTTTTTTTTTTATTATATATTTAAAAATGAAAAATCTTACATTAGGAATAACGATTATTGTAAGTGTTGATGCTGGTGATTGTTATCTTGATTTCCGATCTGGAGTGGTATAGTAGAGCAGAGACAAAGGAGCCTGTGGTTGCTGTCCTTAATGGTTGTATATTTGCCTTATGTTTACACTAATGGGATTTAGTGTATTGTACTCTTAGGGATTTTACTTTTCTTCCAGACTGTCGCCTCCAAAACAAATTTCGATACTTCGAAATTTGATAAATTGTTTCAATATTAAATTTGGACTTATTTCCAAATTATCTCTTCTTAAATGATCAAAATATACACTTGGTAATATTGTGTATTTTATAAATTGTTGTCCGAAAATTGTCTCAAAAATATACTTGGGGATGTAGTTTAGTTAACTTCTAAACTGTATACTGGGATTGCACGTTGAATAGGTATCGATGTTTACTTGTTGATTTCCAAAAAAATACTCTCTTTCTTGTAGATGTTACAATGTTGGCTTTCAAATAGATACTTTCTTTCTTGTAGATGTTATAATGTTGGCTTTCAAATAGATACTCTCTTTCTTGCAGATTTTATAATGTTGGCTTTCAAATAAATACTCTCTGATCTAACGATGATGCTTGCCCTTTTTATATCGAAATCTTCTAATAGAACAGCATGCACGAAGAAAAATACACGTGCCGAAACTCGTCTAGTGCAGGTAGATGCAGCGTGACGTCACCGGGCCACCTTCGACGGGACTCGATAAGACATTTAGCACAGGGTCTGGTATAGATGTTTCTCTCTAGTTTCTACGGGATTTGATAAGACTCTCAGGACCTGGGTTGGTATGTGTTTCTCTCTCTCTCCTTTCTGATGTGTGGTCTAGTAAAGGTTTGCCACATTGATGCGTGATCGTTATTCCTTTTACATAACTTTAAAATATAAACTTTTCTTTCTTGGATTTGATATAACTTATCATGTTGTTTCAAATACATAGAAAATATAAAATAAGGAATACCATAATAATATAAAATGTACTGGATATAATGCAATAATATATGACATACAAATAAATCACACATACACATACAAGTAAATATAAAAATTGTATAGTTAATTCAAGAATATTAATAAGAATTACACATATAATTTAGGAATATTAATAACAAAATACATAGTGAAATCAAGAAAATTTGTAAGGAAATATTAAAGTATTTAATGAATATTAATAAGAAGTTACGGACGTAACAATAGCAAAGAAATAATTTTTTTATGTTAACAATAAATTATTAATAAATAATTTTTAAGATTTTGAAATTGAAAAAATTTAACAATTTCAAATTCTTTGTGTGTATAAAACAAATTAATAACATTTTTTTAAAAAATATATAATTTTTTAAAAAATAATTATTAAAGTCTTTAGTATTTATTTTATTAATTATATTTATATAATAAAAAACTGTTGTACTTGTAAATGTTAAGATTTTTTCTAATTCTGCTTTTTGCATTATATTCTAGTACCCCATAAGTTAAAAAATTAAATGTGATTAATATTTTATGTACTTAATATAAGAAACAAAAAAATTAACATTTGGACTATGCTGTTTTTGCATAAAATAAAATACACAGAAAATTAATTGAATCGAGTAAAGAATCAAAGTTTTATTAAATATTTAACAACATTTATTTAAAATATTGAATTTAGATAATTTTTAGTAACATTTTATAAAAACCGCTGCCATGTTATATATTTTTGTTATAATTCTGGTGTTCATTTCATTTGTTTTCGTAAATCTCATTGTGTTCATTTCATGAACACTTTGCTTCCTCATAGAGATGTTAATAATAATAAAATATAAATTTTGAACAATTATTTTCAATTGCTGTAATAATTTTTTTTCTTTAATTGATTAAAAATTCAAGTAACACATTCAAAAATTTTTTTCAAAAGTTACCATCACAATTTGTTTTTTAAAATATGAATAACTTCTTTATTTCTAATCAAATTAGCTTTAAAAATAGGTCAATCAAAGCGTTTTTTAATGCTCTACAAGATCATAATGATATTTTTAAAGTTATTTCTACATTTATCAACAAAATTTTCAAAAAACTCTAATTTTCAAAAATTTTTGATTTTTAAAAGTTTAATATCTCTGGTGAATATAGACGAAAAATTTTCATTGAGGGCTTAAAAGATGCGTCGAAAAAAACTCTACAAAATTACATAAAAACATTCATAGATGTCCTAACATTTTTTTAAAGTTAAGGACAAAAAACGTTTTTTTGAAAAATTAAAAATCAAAAAAATATATAGTTAAACTTTATTAATCAGTTTCAAACTATTCTCATTTTATGTCGGCAGATGAGACCTACAATTTAAAAAAAATTGAGTCAAAAAGCTCTTCATAGTTTGGAGATATTTATGAAAATGTGATGTTTACACACACACACATACGGAATGACATTTTGTAAAAATGTCATTTTTGAACTCCTGGGGTCAAATAACATAAAGATATGTCAAAAATCGAAGTCGAAAAATTTTGGTATTACAATACTTCCTCTATGTGAGGAAGCAATAATAAAATTGTTTTAAGAATAAATTTAACCAATTTTCAATATTTTCTAATTTTAAAATAATTCAGTCACCAATATCACTTTTTGCTTTCTTTAAGTGAATTTCATTTATAATATAAACTGTTTAATATAAATTGCTAATACACATCAATAATATCACAAGTTTTTGCACGAAATGATAATTTAATTATTTTTTTAAAGGATTTAGGGTTTAGTCACTTATTTAATATTTTTCCAGATTGTAAAACTTTATTTAAAAATAAATTTTGAATGAAAAAGTGATTTTCGAAAAAATGGACTTATGCGGTTTCTGCTCAAAACGCGTTAATTATTATAATGATATTAATTATAATTTATGAATGCGTTAAGTTATTTATTAATTTTTAATAATAGGAAGAAGAATACATTACAGATACTGGAAAATTAATAGATGCCAACAAATTTTTTGATGTTTACATCTTGTAGAAAAAAATGTTTCGGAACAAGAAAATGTTTTTATATATTTTGGACGACTGCAGGTGATGTAACGTTTCATTGGAATATTTATTTCATTCATCATTTCATCGTACCGTTGTTTGTCAGAAATTTTTATGTGCTTTACTTAGCATAAAAATAGGAAAAATTCAGTTCCAACCAGAAGAAATTAATTAATAACACTGGTTTACAGTGAAATTGCCAATAGAACAAAACATTCTTTTTTTGATTAGTGGGTGTTTTCTAAGTAAGAAAATCATAGTTATAATTTTTTCCCTCGTGTATTTTTTTTGTAGCTTCAAATTTTGTATTTTTGAGGAGCGACGGCACTTAAATTTTCTGTTGAAAAATCAACTCGTCCAAAAATGATGAATAGGATGCCGTTGGAGAGGTAATTAAATTATCTTTGAATCCATATATTACAGAATAAAATTGAATGAAAATTGAGAGAGCTACAGCCGATTCAAGATCAAATTTCATGGAAATTTTTATGATTTTTAGACACTTGACTAACTTTTAATAATTTTTTCCACAACAAACAGTAAAAAATATTTAGGTTTTAAATTTCTTATTGATAGCTTATTTAATTCAGAAACTTTTCAGCCCTCGTGGACCTTGATTTGATTAAAAATGAAAATTCCACACCATATTTAGTGAACAAAACTACTTTGCCATTTTTAGTATACTTTTCAAAATTTGCAGCAAACATGCAAATAGTACAATTAGGTTAAGTACTAAAGTAACTTAAATCACACATCAAGGAATTCTAGAGCTGCTCCATTCGAATACAATGTCAAATATTAAAATTTCAAGAAGGCGGATCCAATATGCCTGACAAGTTTTTTTAAAAGTCGATTAAATTTATGACGAGTGTGATGTCAGATTTTAAAAATTAAAAATGGTAGATTCAATTTAGTGGACGAGTTTTGGCTCTCTGATTAGGTCTCTGATTACAAATTCGATGTCATATTTTGAAAATTCAAAAAGGTGAATTCAGTCTGTGCGAACATATTTTAAAAGTTTAAAGCTAAAACTCATAAAAATTAATACTTTAGAGTTTGTGGGGTCTTAAATTTCGAAACCAAAGTCGGTTTTAAAATTTTTAAATTGATGTTATGTTGATGAAAAATAAAAACTTGATTCTAATTGCAATAAACTATCTTAATTTTAATTTTCAATAAATTTCTATAACTTTTTAACTGCAAAACATTTTAAATCTCATTCGAAAATACAGACACTAAAAACATCAAGGAGGGGGATGAAGAATGAAAAAGGGCTCGAAAACATTAAAAAAAATAATTTTAATTTATTATTTAAAAACTTTTGTTTTTTAAATATACTTTGATAAAGTTAATTACATATATTTAAAATGTATTGCAGTTAAAAAGTTATAGAAATTTATTGAAAATTAGATACTTTATTGCAATTAGAATAAAGTTTTTATTTTTCCATCAATCAACTTAAAAATTTTAAAACCGTCGTTGGTTTTGGAATTAAAGACCCCACAAACCCTAAAGTATCATTTTTATGAGTTTTAGCTTTACACTTTTAAAATATGTTCGCACAGACTGAATCCACCTTTTTGAATTTTTAAAATATGACATCGAATTTGTAATCAATTTTCATTCAATTTTATTATGTAATATATGGATTAAAAGATAATTTAATTACCTTTCCAACGGCATCCTATTCATAATTTTTGGACGAGTTGATTTTCCTACAGGTAAATTTAAGGGCTGTCGCTCTTCAAAAATACAAAATTTGAAGCTACAAAAAAACTGCACGAGGGAAAAAAATTAAAACTATGATTTTCGTACTCAAAAAACACCCTCTAATCAAAAAAAGAATGTTTTGTTTGATTGTCAAAAAAAAGTTTTTAATTAGTAAACCTGTGTAATGAATCTTTCGAAAATAATTCTGGTAGACACAGTAATCCGTTATATACGATATACTGATGATTTGAAACAACTCATTCGCGAACACTGTTTTTCTATTCCTCATTCTCAGTCCCATTACAATCTATAAAAGTCTAATCTTCTATATTTTGAAAATTGTGAGGTGACTTTAACAAAATTATATTCCTTATTTGTTAAATTAAAACTGTCGACGATATCAAGGAAGATTTAAACCGTCATAAACAAAGTGTGGATTAATATAAATTTAAAAAAATCTATTTTATTAAAAAAATGTTTTATGTCTGGAGTTTGACTTCGGTCAAAATTTAGCTTTACCGAAACTTCCCGTCACTGAGCAGTTTTATAAGCGATTACTTTGATTGCATATTTTTAATGTAAACGTTTTTGGCAATTACAGACGAAGTTATATGTATAATTTGTTAGAAGGCAATTTAAAAAAGGTGGAAACACGGCGTGCAATTTTCTTTTTGACTCTATCCAACGTGAACTTTACATAAGTTGTTATGACAAAATTTACTTATTTTCTAACAGTTGCGGTGGGCAAAATAAAAAATTACTTAATATTATCATTCTTATCTCTGCTTTTAAAAAAATTGCAATTAGAAATTCAGCACATATATCCTGTAGGGTTATACAGTATTACAAATAGATAGTAGAAAGAATTGAAACCTCTAAGGATTATTTAAAAATAATTAAAAGCGCAAGAAATCCTTCTTTTACACTTATAAAAGATACGGACATTAAAATGTATGATTTTGAAGTTTTCCTTCTTAATGTTGTAAATATACTGAATAACTTAGGAGTTAGTGAATCAGTTAGAATAACTTATTTTACAAATGGTGAAATTAAACAATTGAAAAGTTATAATCAAAAACCATATCAATATAAATTAATATCTGATATTAAATTTAATAGCTTTTTGAATACTTCTCGTCCTCTAAAAGTTGGAATTAATAAAAAAAATGCAGTAAAAATTGTTTCAAAAAAATTTTTGGAAAGTAAATAAAAACTCTGTGAGGTATTAATTTAAGCAATAAGTAAATTTGCCCAAAGTTTCTGCTTACGTCAGGCAAAATATGACGTATTCAACAACAATAATTTTAAAAGAAATTTATTTCACTAAATTTCGCCGTCAGGCGCCAATTCATTTTTAAATAAGATAATTAATAAACTTTTACTCGATTCGGCCCAGCAAATCAAAAACTCTCAAACCTGTGAATTTCTCTCTCCATCATATGGAATTCTGCCCAAACAAATTGGCAGCAGAAAAGCCAACGGCGAGACACGACTGGCACAATATCGACAAAACGATTTACCCACGCAGGGCACTTCCCTGACTTCCTTGTTAATTTTCCTTCCCCTTGGTCCTCTAGTCACCGACTCCTCGAGAAAGGCCCTTGTGCCCAGTACAGGGGAGAAAAACTACATACACTCTCTCTGTTCAAACCTCAATTTTATTCAAGTCTCTGCGGCATCACTACATCACTACGGCTGATACAACACTGTCCTCGGCTACACAACACAAGTAGAACTCCGTTCTTTACGCACGAGACTTACTCTCGACTTTTCTCGTCTCTTCTCTCGAACACACATCAGCAAATTATTTCACAAGATTACACAATGGCGGCGAAAGTATTACACCTCGTGTCTTGGCTTTCTCCACATGTGCTCGTCTTCTTCACCTTTTCTTCTCTCTCGTTCTACTGGCTCTCCTCTTTTTGTCTCTTACTACTTACTTCGGCCCTGCCCTCTATCACTTTCACTCCTACTAACTAGCCGCGCGACACACATTCACCACTGATAGTGGGTCACTCGGCAGTTCCGACTTTCCAAATTATCCAGATCTATGCGACTGCTAAAAATAAGATGGCAAAGAGTTGACTAGGCGCTGTAGTCGGAAAGGCCGTTTTTTGGCGGCAATTTAAAAAAAATTATTATTTTTATTATGTATAAATATTTATTAATTATTAAATATTAATTATTATTAAGTTTGCTTAATATTAGTAAATAATTAATAAATATTTATAAATAATAAAAATAATATCATCTTTTTTTTAAATTGCCGCCAATAATCGGCCTTTTCCGACTACGACGCCTAGTCAAATCTTTGCCATCGTATCATATGAAAATGTACAGGAGTATTATAGGGCTGAAATTATCATCACAGACGACAATCCACAACGTCACAACTCATTGCTTAAATTCTTTAAAAGCATTATTTACAATTTAATTGTAATTTTAAATACTTTAGATAAAATTGTTAGTGAAAAAATATGTATTTCATTGTTAATTAAGTGAAAAACGAATTCTAAATGTTGTTTTTACGTAAAAGCTATGTTTTTTAAAAATCTAAAATTTGTCAAACAGATTTACAAGTTGTGAAATGTATGTTAAATGTGTGATGAATGTTTCATGATTTTTATAATGTTTAAAACATTTTATCTATATAATAGAAAAAAATATTATGTAAATAAACAGTATATATTTTAAAAGAGTACCAGTTTTATCAGTATTAGATATTGTGTGAAATGAAGGAACTGTAAAAATAAAAAATGCTGAAAAATATAAATATAGTTAAATAAAAAAATTTTTTTATGTTCTAATATTTGTAAAAGAATAAAATTATTATTATCATTAAAATAAAAAAAGCATTGAAATGAATTAACTGCATAAAATGTGATTGATAGAATTCTGAAATGAGACAATTTTCACTTCCCTGCATACTTTTTCTCATTGAAAGTAACAAAGCTTCATCGATGACACGTCATCATTTATAATAAAAAAAATTATAAACAATTAATAATTTTTAAAGTTTTTAAGACTTTGTCAGTTTTAGGAAACCCGAATGAGTATACATACCAAATTACAATCAAAGTTGTTATTTTTTATTGTAAAAAATAATCATTCTATAAAAAAGGGACAGAAAGAAAAAACTTGTGCTTTTTATTTTCTTTAAGATAGCGTTTTTAAAATATCGAAATTTTGAGTTTTTATTTTTTCCGATATTTAATACCATTGACTGGCTTCTCAGCGTTCAAGCCGAACGAAGATCGAGTTATTGAACTGAACTCCTCAATTTAAACTAAAACTCTAAACAAAGTTAACGCAAAATAATATTGTTTACAATAACCCTTTAAAGTTGAAAGTAGTTTCCTCAAAGATAGAATGAAATATATGATATATAAACTAACCCTGTAAAGTCGCGTTGCAATTTGGTTGAGCGTATAAAGCGCTTTCCCAGCAGCTCACATTGATGTGAATCGAATCTACAATATGTTTCTTGAAAAATTTATAAATAATATAAAAAAATAGACAATTAAAATTTTTTTTGTTTTTTGACATTTTTTATCTTTAATTAATTTCGAATAATGAATCAATGTACATGTTTTGACAAGTCGATTCATGAGGTTTTTATTAGTTTATCGTTAATTTAATCAATTACTTAAGTATTGGATTTCATTGGTTCATTACAAAAATAAAAAGGGTCCATATTGTCGGTTCTTTGCAAAAGTATCCCGTATTTTCAAAGTGGAGGGGAAAATTTTTTATATCTATTGGTTTTTCAACTTTAAGGTGCCCTGGACTGAAAAAAATCTTATCTAAATAACTTCTTAGAAAAACCAAAAATTAATGTTAGCATCTTTGCTTTCGTTGTCGTCAAACTTAAAATTTTGATATTTCATCAAATTATTAATAATGGACACTGTTGAACATTTTTTAATAAGCCTAATAATTATTCTTTTTCTTCATGTGACACAATAAAATTATTTCCAATCATTATCCTTGTAAAAATGGTTTGTTAATAAAAAAGCGTTCTTTTCAGAAAAGGTACAATTTAGTTGATTTTTCATATTTTCAAAATTAAGGATAGGGCGGTGGTTCACTGTAAAAAAGAGCGTCTTGGCTTAAGACGTTTACATGTTCACTTCTAGGACATTTATAAGCGTCTTATTTGCCTTCTAAAATGCACGTATTTGGAGGTTATGTTTTCATTTAAGACGCTCAAATAAGACGCTTATTTAAATAAGACGTTTATAAACGTCTAAACGTCTCATTTTTAGACGCCATTTTTTGCAGTGTTTTTAAAATTAAAGAACTATTAGTTTTTAATCTCTAAAGTGCCCTGAAGTAAAAACAATTTTTATTTGAATAACTTCCCAGAAGAACCAGATATATAAAAATTAATTGGTATTGCAATATTTAATTCTATTTTTCTCGAAATGAGGGCTTTTGCATTTTAACTAGGAAATTATGTCACTGATCGGATTTTTAATCAGAAAAGTTATTAGACAATTTAAAATTTTTTAAATTTTGAAAGGAATATACGCATATAGATAAGTCCAATACATAGAGCTAAAATGGACCCTTTTCATGTGGACGTCGACATATATATGTATATAAAAATAATGTAACAAAAAATATGGCTACTTTATAAATACGCGCCAACCCCCTATTTAAATTTTATATTTACATAACGGCCTGCAAGTAAAAATTATGTCGTTTGACATAGGACTTTGACGTCCTACTTGATGCCCTTATTTAAGGAGGAAAGCTCTGACTCAAAACACAGGAGACTCCTTTTTAATCTATAGTTCAAAAAATAGGTCCAATTAAACATGGATTTTGACATAATGTAGTGCCGTTATTGTGCCTTTAAGTCAAAAAATAGGTTAAATTAAAAGTAGAGTTTGACGTAATGTAATGCTGTTGTTGCATCTCTTTCTGACCTGTAGGTCAAAAAATAAGACAAATTAGACGTAGATTTTGACGTAATGTAATGACGTTATTGCACCCTTTTTGAAGAAATTGTATTAAGTTATTAACAGTTACATTCTTACTATTATTTTTACAGTAAGTATAATCTCTAATTATAATTTAATTTCCCACCTTAGCCGATCAATTAGTCATTCATTTACAAATCAATGTCAATATCTATTGATTAATGAAGTGACGTCATTTTATGAAAACATAAGGAGAATTAAAAAAAAGTCCACAGATTGTCTATTTTGTCAAAAAATTCTTTTGTCGCCATTTTGGATAAGCCATCTTGAAATTTTTAAATGTACGATCCATATCTTTGAAGTTTGGATATTGTGGACGCAATATTTTATGGTGCAGAATTTTTCTGGTCACGTGAAAAAAAATAATTTTTGACCCAAACATTTAAAAAATTTGCGTTCTTTTAAAAAAAATGTTTATAACCTTTTGAAATTTTTTAAAAAATTTTGATGACCAATTCTTAAAGAGGGATAAAAAATACGAAAGGAAATGTTATTCTGAAAACTTCATACATGCCGAATAACCAATAATAATTAACGTTGAAAATGTCTCAAAAAAACATCCGTCCCGGCGTTAAAGGGTTATCTAATTTCAAAAGAATTTAAATTGTTAAAATTTTTCAAGAATCTAAGAATATTACACTGAAAAAAATATATTTATGGTACTAACATAAATATTAGCCAATTCTGACATATTATATTGGTAGATATGAAACTGCCATACAGTATTGCTGTTTCAGCCATACGCAGTGTAGAACAGCAATATGTATTTGAGAGACAATAATATGTACGCAGAGAACACGAATACTGTAAGAATAACGAATACTGTAATAATACTGTATCTTAAGAACAGCAATACGGTATTGCTGTTTCAGCTATACATCCTAACCATACTTGTATGTCAAAATTAACATTATCATTTTTTTCAGTGTATTCTTCGCGCTGCGAAGATTGTAACTCTAAAGAATGAAAAACAACCTTAATTTTTTTAATGCTTTACAGTCGGGCCGCAGAACTGCACGGTACCCCAGAAATAAACCCTTGACTTGATTTCATACTGTACGCTGACGAATTCATCCCCACCTTCTAATTTTCAGGACGTTATTACATATTTATTTAATGGAATTTTAATTGCGGTCATAGAAAAAATATATTTGGCGTTGATGACAGATGTTTTATTTAAACAATTTTTACTTCAATTTAAAATTTCACTAATCACTTCATATATTCCAGATTCAATTTAAAACTGTCACTTAAAGTTATTTGCATGATAGCAGTTTCAATTAAACTTATAAAGATAATTTTTCTAAACAAAGCAATATTCTCAGATGTTAATATTTTAATTATAAGTATTAATAATAGCAGTTTATAAATACAACTAGAAATTTTACACGAAAAACGTTGTATTATACAATTTGAAATTATAATATAATTTACTAAAATTTTGAATTCTGAAAAATAATTTCAATTTCTAAATAATTTTACATTCAAAATTAATTGAAATTATAAAAATATAATTATACTATTCTCAAATTGATAAATGGCAGAAAAAATTTACATTTTTTAATCAAAATATGTTGCCTCATAAAATTAAAAAAAAGTTTACTGATTTAACCAAATCATAGAAAAGAAAATAATTTAAATAAATCAGTAAATTTATTTTTAATTTTAAGAGGCAAAATATTCATAACAATTACTATTTAAGTGAGAAGAAGCTATTAATTTTCCGAATCAAATAATTAAGTCTTAAATAAATCTCTATAAGCTCATGGGCTTCATATGTATCGACAGCACAGCTGCCCTAATACAGAAACCTGCTTAATCAGAAAAATATTTTCGAAATTAATTAATAATTTCAAAATTATCAAAGAACTTAGAAAAAAGCGGTAGCATGGTGGGGTACGAGCCCACGACCTTTCTATTGCCGGTAGACTGCTCTGACCACTGAGCTACATGCACCCCAAGATTCTCCAAGTTCCTTGAAATATACTATCACTTCCTACATTATTTTGATGATAACGCAGGAAGTTTCTTAAAGATGGTAAGCCATATTTCAATTCAAAGGCGATAGAAAGGTCGTGGGCTCGTACCCCACCATGCTACCGCTTTTTTCTAAGTTCTTTGATAATTTTGAAATTATTAATTAATTTCGAAAATATTTTTCTGATTAAGCAGGTTTCTGTATTAGGGCAGCTGTGCTGTCGATACATACGAAGCCCAAGAGCTTATAGAGATTTATTTAAGACTTAATTATTTGATTCGGAAAATTGATAGCTTCTTCTCACTTAATATTTGTAAACCGAATGATAAATTCACTTTCTGTAAATTACTATTTAAGTTATGTATAACATTTAATTTATATTGTATATATAAATAAATTTCTATAAAAATAAATATATTATATATAAAAATAGCAATAGAAAGCTCATGAAATTCGCTATTGAATTAGTGTATAATATATTATAAACAATTAAAGTTTTATATAATAAAAATTGTTAGAAAATCTATCTCCTTGCGATTGTTTTTTGTCGGTCGAACGGTTTGAAATGAAATGCCTCATAAGCCGTCTTTGATTTTTTATTTTTTAACTTTCAAATATACAGCACTGACTTTAGTAGCGCCACCGCACACTGTGGAGTACTTAGAAACTAAAGCCAGCGTGCAGTTTGGCGACAGCGTTCACTTTCAAAGCGTGTAGTTCGGAGGCCCGACTGTATATGTGGACGTCCACGGAACCAATTTGGCGGTTCTAGATTCCGAAATAATCACAATTTACTGATTTTGTATACCTCCATTTTTAGGGTTTCGTGGCCAAGGGCCAAAACCCTTATAGCGAGACTTCGGTGTCCGTCCGTAGTTTTTACGTCTTAAGTCTTAAGTTCTTATGTCCTAAGACTTAAGACTTAACTTCGGTATAAGAAGGTCCTAAGTCTTAAGTTCTTATGTCCTAAGACTTAATACTTAACTTCGGTATAAGAAGGTCTTAAGTTCTAAGTCTTACGTCTTAACAACCGTTGCCATGGCAACTTCGGTATAAGAAGGTCTTAAGTCCTAAGTCTTAAGTCTTACGTCTTAACAATCGTTGTTATGGCAACCGTTGCTATGTTAATGGTTGTCATAACAGCCGTTGCCATGGCAACCGTTGCTATGGTATACCAATTACTTCATTAAAATTTTAAAACAATTAATTTAAAAAAAAATTTCTAAATAAATTATTATTTATTTTTTTTATTCATTCATTATCATTATCATCATTTTTGTCATTTTAGGCAACGAAACCCTATGATGTAGGCGCGTTGCGCCTGCTTCTCTGCCTGATTTTTTGGGTATATTTAAAATTTCTCTAATTTTGATTGTCTATTCTCACAGAGAAATTCCACAAATTTCAATTTTTAAGGATATTGTCTATGAGCATGGCTAATAAAAATTAGAGAAACCTCTTGACGTTTCTGAATGTACTTAGAAACGTAGAGGTATAATTTAAGTTATTAAAAATAATTATTAATTTGAATTGTTGACTGACTTTTTGCTTTTGAATGAGTACAGTAAAGTAATAAAAAATCAAATTTTTTAAATCATAAACAGGTTAATTAACCAAAATGCAACGATAGATATTTATACTTATGTGAATTATGATATGGAAATAAGCATAAAAATAAAGGATTCTAAAAGTTATCTATTGTTATGATAAATTCTGCCTGTGCAGCCTATAGTACAGTACAGAGTCTTGAACGTGTCTGATCCCTGATAACTTTATCCGCAGACGACTTAACGAGAATTCCCTGAGCATTATCGATAATCGTGCAAGGCATCCCCGACTATCGCAGCATGAATACGGTTCAGTGCTCCTTTACAACCATAAGCACCGTATCTCGGCAGTATGCTAACCGACACTAGGAGACACTCAGAGCCGCAAACTAAGTAAGGATCGTTGCACGAAATAATGTACAACACTAAGAAACCACAGGAGACAATTTATTCTCACATTTTACAAATGACATAAAACAAAGAGTTTCTCTTTTAATTTCATATTTTAATAAAAAAAAATCTCGCAACTTTTGCTTCACTAATTAGTAAAAGATTTTTTTTATTCACTTATTTTAAGTAATTATTTGTTAGATATATATTAACAATTCTTTTTTCCTGTGTAGGTTACCTTAATATAATTTTTTAAAAGTTCCTTCTTAACCATGATAGATTTGTTTTTATCATATTGTGATATCATCATATTTATCGAAAATATCCATAATAATATGGATTTAGCTATTTTAACGAAAAACATATAGTAAGAAAGGTAAAGACGTCAGCTTTTAGCACATGTTAATATTGAATATCTAAATTCAAACCTCAGGCTGGTTAGCTCAAAGAATTTGAACCTTTTTATAGATTTTTTTACGAATTTAAAAAATAATAAAAATTAAATTGTTTTAATTCAACAATAAGGTTTATTCTTTGAACGTTTCTGAAGAGAAAGAGAGTTACACTGAAAAAAATAATAGGCAGAATGTGCTTTTTACTAAGGCAATTTTTGCCTAAGTACAAAAGCAATTCACGAAAAGCAATTGTTTCTTTAAAAAAAAGGCAATTTTTGCCTTACTTAATAAGGTTAAATTCTCAAGGCAAATTTTTATTTAAATATTTAGAAAATACGATATTAAATAATTTTGTTTTACCTTTTTATTACATATATTTACAATTCGAGGGAAAAGGAATTTTTATTTTTAATACTATATTAATAATATTTTACTTTAATTAAATAAAGGAAATAATAGAACTAATTTATTAATTTTATTAAACAAATGAAATAAGTATCTTTTTAAGTATTTCAAGAAAATTTCCTCGATTCCATTTCAGTAGTAAATTTCTTCCTTTAGTACCCATTATTTTAATTAATTATAAAATTCGATTTGACATATGTAAACAATTAATTTGATAAATGACAAGAATTTGTTACTTTATTAACTAAGGGAAAAATTGCTTTTCTTTAAAAGAAACAATTGCATCGCGTGTATTGCTTTTGTACTCAGGCAAAAATTACCTTAGTAAAAAGCACATTCTGCCTATAATTTTTTTCAGTGTATCGGGATAAAAAATGCTTACGTTTTGTTTTACAGTAAATTTACAAAAGAATGTTTTTTTGATTTTTTAGAAACATAGGAAAAGTTTGAAAAAAGCTTTAAAAAATAGTTTAATATTAGGGGAATAGGTTGGGTTGTGAGCTTATTTTCGTTTTTGACTTATAATTTGTGTCCTTGTAGATATTAAGCAAACATATTTTTATGCATTTAAAGCTAGGGACTACTCGTGAAGAAAATAAATTGATTCCGTTGACTAGAAAAATTTTATTATAAATTTAATAAAATGTTCATTTTTCTAACAAAGAAAATTTTAGTTTGGTTGTAGGCACTCTTAAAAAATTTATTAAAAATGCAAAAACGTGAATTAAGTAACCATTCATTAACTACATAAGGATGATTTCTTCTAATTTTGACATTACCTGCTGTAAGGGAATAAAAGATTTCTCATTCTGAACATGAACTGCCTAGTTACTACAATTACTATAACTGCCAACGACGTACGGACATCAAAGTCTCATTATATTAATTTCCGTGCTGGACCACGAAACTCGTAAAATTCATAAAACACTATTAAATGTTGTAAGGAATTACTTATGGTTATATCAACAACAATATTTCACGATTTATTGAAAATAAGAGTGGTGTCCACAACTGAATCAATTTGAAAGTCCACATCCAAACTTGACGATCATTTTAAAACATCATAAAAAAAATTTTGTTTGTGAACATTTTTGTAATACTTGATATTGGATCATAAAATATAACATATTTACTGTGTAAATACGCTTTGAACTTATCATTTTAATTAATTCACTTTGATTTGTTCAACATTTAACAATGCATTTAAATACATTTTTATTATATTCAACATGTCGAAAAATTAATTTATATTTAGTAAAAAGGGCAGGTGTCCAATCACTTTTGTATTCGCATAGAAAACTACGTTAGGTCATAACACATAAGTGATATTTGTCAGATTAAACAAATCTTATTTCTGTCAAAAGTTCTGCATGGGTGTCCACAACCGAACCATGCCCACAACGGAACCTTTCTCCTATTATTTTAAAAAATCAAATACATGAATTTTTTCCACTTTTGTCTACTTTAATCCCAAGCAGTGCCGGAAAACAAAAATTTAATTTCATTTTTTTAAAAGCCTTGTTAAAAAGGCCTTTCATAACGTCCTTCCGGTAGGATATGCGCTTGTACGTTCTATCATTAATTGTAGGCATATATGTAACATTTTTTTGTATCTTCTAGTTTCGCCATTTTCGTTTTTGTAGCATCATTCGAATAACAACTCGCTTATTATCGATGAAAACGTTTTATGCCAACAACATCTTAGTTTATGTTCAGTGTGTTCTAGAGTATGACAAGATGTGGACCCAGGTGTTCATTGAATGAATATTTTGTTTTCTTTTTAGGATCATCAAAAAAATTAGCTTCCTCTTGGAGTTCGCATAGGTTCTGACCGACGTAAAACTGAATTAGATTTACATCAAATTTGTTACTCGAGGGTTTTTGCACCTCTCATTGCAAATATGATATCAGTGTTTAGTATTTGAAATGGCCGATTTAATATTGCTGTTGACAAAATATTAACATTGGTACTTAGACATTTTGCAGTTTTCCAAATTTGAAATGACGTGATATTTTTTAAAATTATAATAACAGAATAGTTCATAAACCGCGTTGCTCTATTTTTGTCACTTTTTACCCTATTTTCCTCCAAAATGGCTGCGTAGTTTATGGACAACCCCAATAAAACATGGAACATAAAATTATTAATTAAACAATTATTTAAAAGCATATTAGTAAGTGCTTAAGGTAAGTGCCGCCCAGCAGGATTTGCCCACCCTGTCACAGTTAAAGATGATACAAAAATTTTTAATATTTTGATATCTAGTAGAGATATCGAGATTTCCAAGTTCTCGTTTTTAAGCTTACATCTTCTACTTTAACAATATTGAAATAATAAATTTAAAAATAAACTTTCAATGTTTAATTACTGTTCAGAAAAAAAGTTTCAATTTTTTGCCGATTACAAACAATTATAGTCTTTTATCAAGTCATCGCAAATCAATTTTATATAACGCATTTTAAAACTTATTTTATCACTTTTAAAATGATTTTTTAAAAATTGTCGTATGATACTTTTTCAAAAAGTTATTATCCTTTGTAAAAAACAGCCTTTTATATTAAGTTATTAATATTTTGAAAACGGTTTATTATTTTAGAAAAAGTTTAAGATAAAAAATGTTCAATACTGTATGTAGATTTAAGAAAAAAATATAAAAATGTGTTTTTACCATATTTTTACCTTATGCATATTTTAAATGAAAATCAACCTTAAAATATAGTAAAAAAATTTGTTCAAACAATTTTTTTATAATTTCTTCTTAAGGATATGTCCAAGTTGTGAAATGCAAACAAACAAAAATGTAAACAAACCAAGCATCAAAATCACATTTGTCAAACAGCCTTGTCTCCCACAAAAATGAACAATTTACACTTTCTTAACGGAAATGGTAAATTAGAGTCTCAAATTTTGCAATGAAATAATTTTCAAAATTCAAAATGGCGGACCCAATATAACAGACAAAAATGATTTAAATTTACCAGATTTGCTTGAAACTTGTTACCCAGAGATTTTTGGGGTCGCTGATTGTGAATCTATAAGTGAATTTTTAAAATACAAAATAGCGGATCTAGTATGGCCGTTAAAAATTGTTTAAATCAATTCTTGTCACCTGAAATTTGTTACTCAGGGGGTTTTGGCGTCGCTGATTATGAATCTGTACTTGGACTTTTAAAATACAAAATTGTGAGTCCAATATGTTCAACAAAAATTATTTAAATCAATTCTAGTAGACTCAAAATTTGTAAAATAAGGACTTTACCGTCGGAATAAAGCAAAATACAAATAAAATCCATCAGAATTACACAACGAATAAATTGTTGGACTAAATCTAATTGGCTTAGCTCTTATAAATTGTTTCAACACTATCTTAGCATAAGACTTAATATTAGCAAAACTTATATCATGACATTGTTGATGGAACAATTCGAGATGACAGTTGTGGAGTAGTTGACCAATATTATGGAATTTTAGCTTTCATAACATTAGAATAAACTTTTTCATCCATGATCTAGTAAGATTAATACTCATTTTCAAACTTACTTTGTTTAGCTGTATAGTTTTGATACATATTGGCATAACTTATTTAAGTAATGAAATTTAAATAATTTTTGTCTGTCATATTGGATCCGCTACTTTGAATTTTGAAAATCCGAATGCAAATACATAATCAGCTACCTTAAAACCCTCTCAGAAACAAACTTTAAGCGAATCGAATAAATTTTTAAAATTTGCGTCGGTCATATTGCATCCGCCATTTAAAATTTTTAAAATCAGAGGACATGTTCGTGATGAGCGTCCTTAAAAACATATAAAGACAAACTTCTATTACATTTCATAGCTGTTGTCTAAATCGGTGCAACATAAAAAGAATTGATTAATTTTGTCTTAAATTAGCGCCATTTTAAAGCCACCATTATGTTTTAAAAGTTTTTTTATATTTTTTCATGACAATGGTAAATTGAAGTATTAAATTTGGTATCTATATCTAGTATACTTAAAAGCATGTGAAAATAACGCAGATTTAGTCCAAAACAAAATGTGCATTTTCGCATGGTGTTGTCAATGCGTTCTTGTTAAGGTTTGCGCATGCCCGGAGAGCAATAGAGTTCACGTCGCGAAAAGTTTAAGTGTTTGACTATATCAACCGCACAGACGTTGCAAAAGTTTTTACCCTTTCTCGTTATAATTACAAGGAAGAAAGGGAAAAATTTTCTTTTCTACATGCTGTCCGTCCAATTGCTCTTCGTGTCATTCAGAGTCCACTGTCCGTGTGCCTGATATACTCAAACAGGAGTTCGGTTTTGACCGTTCCAAGTACAGTTTTCAAGCATTAATTTAAATGGGGATTCACCTCACAATGTGAATCTGAATCTAAATTTGACTTATCTTTTTTCTAAAGTGTTGTAACCTCAAGTAGTCAGAGAAAATAATTCTAAAAATCTAAACAAACTTTTTGAACTTAAAGAAACTCATACTTGCAATAGAATAAATATTTAAATCACATCTATACCTCCCGACAATTGCTCATCAACCACCATATATTTTTATTCACATTAACCAATTTCATGGACACTTTTAATTCTTATTCTTCTAAGTGTTTTGTTCTGACAGTTGGCTAAGCCTAAAGCCATTTAAGAAGAAGAAGAGATATTCTGTAATGATGCTTACTTTTTTTACGGATCTTACCCGCTAATCATTACAAAAATATCAATATATTGGATTACTATTGCCGAATTATAAATTCTACACTTCGAACTTATATATAACCATGGAGGATCCGTTTTAGGGCACTTCCCCGGCGCCAGGTACGTAAAATACCCGGATCACGATGTAGAAATAAAACAGAGAACTTTCGCGGACTAGCCCTAACCGAGCCCAATATTTTTTATACGAAGTTACTTTTTATATTTAAATAATAGGGCGTGAGTACCTCACACAGAAGAGAGAGACGGACACAATGAATTTAACACACAAATGAAACGATTGAATAAAGAAAATTATTAGACTACACAAGTATATTATTTTCTTTAAAACCACTCTTCTTTTATTTTTAACTTTAAACTTTGTGAAGAGAACTGAGAACTTCCACACGCCGGTGATTGCGTCGGTCGACCGAAAATGGCGGCGTCCTATCGGCTTGCCATGTGGTCTTTCTTCTCGATATTATTTCTCGGTCACACCGTGCACCGGTGATATTCTCAAGATAACGAGGAAAATGAAACCTGGTTTCTAACCATTGATCCGGTCCAAACGAGCATGGAAATCCAGATTTTACTCTTTTAATTTTGGACAAAACTCATTCACCGCGGTGTCACCGTATGCTACAATCAGCAGCCAGGCACGAACTGTTGAAATTTGGTAAACGCCGATTAGTATAAATTGTTGACACATTTTCGGTCGGTTAATAAATAATATTTATTAAATATAATCAATTATAAAAATAAAATAGGCAAATTAAAAAATTGGAAAACATACGGTTACATAATTTATTTTATATAAAATATAACTCATAAATTAATCCTTGTTAATCAGTTCTTTATTAAAATTAAATGAAGTCAATAAGGGTATAAATTTGGTAGCAAAAACAAATATTTTGTTTTATCACTCACATACATATAAGCCAGGGACTTACACGAACACGAAAAAACACGAAAATTCGTGTCGTGCCCGTATATCGTACCACGGGCACGACACGAATTTTCGTGTTTTTTCGTGTTCGTGTAAGTCCCTGATATAAACACATGATTTATGAATACTTATAGTGGAGATCAAAGATTCATAAGAATGAATTTTTACAATTTTTCTTAGGCTGCATGCTTCATTCTGCAAAAAATTGTCAGTGTCAATTTTCCTAACTATGGTAATTTCATTGTAATATTCTTTATCTATAATAAATTTAATCAATTGTACATAGGAACCATCGTTTAAGATTGCAAAAGAATTGTCAGATCTTTTATTAGTTTTCATACAAGACATGTACAAGCTATCTTTTCAATCTTTATATACGAAATAGCGCGATTAGACAAACCAAAATTTTCTATTAATTGCATTGTTTATCAATACAGCGGCCAGAGCCAAAGTATCTGACCGAAAAAGTTCTGGCAGTTTTTTGAGCCGTTGATGTTCCAATGATGTCAAAATAATGTTTTAAGTGATACGAGCAATCAGGATATATACGACCTTTTAGAATTAACATGCTACATTGTAAGCTGATCCGACGACACACTTGGTGATAAACTCCTTTTGCTGCGTGGATTACTTTTAAGTGTTTTTCATTTTGAGACTCGAAAGCGTAAGTGTTATGACCCCAAAGTGGGCCAGTCATATACACTTTGTGTCAAATGCAGAAGCGGATGAACATTAAAAGTCGTGGGTACTTTCGAGTAAAAAATAGCAGTTTCACCAACAAATTGTCACAACAGTTTATCAGCCATATCTATATCAGAGAACTTGATATTATCTTTCAATAACAAGTACATCGCTGAAACAAAAAGAGACCAATGTATAAGCAGCCTAGGGGGCAATATATTTTGTAAACTCGGTAAACTGAGGTATAATAGCCTGTTCTCCCATTCCCTTGCTTTCCAAAATTCTTTTTCAGAAAAGGAACATGTCAATCGTACAATTTGACTTGGCACTTTCAAATTATTTAAGTACGTGTCAATTTCAGGAACAAAACTTTTAGAAAATAATCCAGCCTTTTTTTGTTTCCGAACCATTTTGTTGCAAACTGTTTTGCAACGTCTGTGCAAAAATGTAGACTGTCTGGTACAACGCCTTTTATAATGTCAAAATTTACTAAATTAATCAAATGTGATGGACCTTTGGTTCCAAAAACTGTTTTATTTAATTTTGCTGCTAATTTCATGTGTTGAATTGTATATTTCGTGTTTCTATTTTTTGGGACTTCACTTTGAAAAGGGTATTTTATATTGCCTGAACGCGGATTATTGGGATTATTTTTAACAGACTCCCCAGGATGTAAACACTTAGGACAAGCACATTTGCTATTTAATAGTGTAAATCCTAGAGCTGTGCAAAAAGCTCGAAAAGCCGAGCCGAGCCCGAACTTGACTCGATGTATCGAGCACTCGAGTGAATTTGAGTACTCGATTCAATTCGAGCTTATAAATGATTAAAAAAAATAATAATAAGTGAAAAATATCGAATTCTTCCTAAATCTCTTAAGGTAGTTAGTAGGTTAAGTATTTTAACATCAAACGATTTTCTACGATCAGTAAATCCCTTAAATTCGAAATTTTCTACTTATTAATAGTTTTTTTGTAATTTAAAAGCTCGAATAATTTCGAGTACTCGAGTGAATTCGAGTACTCGACGGGTCGGTTAAATGAGAATTTTGTTACATGACAGGTCGGTCAAATAACTATTCTGTCATGTGACATTTCTGTTAAGTGACAATTCTGTTACATGACGGGTCGGTCAAATGGCAATTCTGTAATATGGTAATTCTGTTACATGTCATTTTTAGGGTTTCGTGGCCATGGGCCAAAACCCTTATAGCGAGACTACGGTGTCCGTCCGTAGTTTTTACGTCTAAAGTATTCAGTCTTAAGTTTTAAGTCTTATACCGAGACTTCGGTATAAGTAGTTTTTATGTCCTAAGACTTAAAACTTAACTTCGGTATAAGAAGGTCTTAAGTCCTAAGTCTTAAGTATTACGTCTTAACAACCGTTGCCATGACAACCGCTGCTATGGTAATGGTTGTCATAACAGTCGTTGCCATGGCAACCGTTGCTATGGTAATGGTTGTCATAACAACTGTTCTACAATTTTTGTATATTGCTAAAAATAAATTATTAAATTCTTAATTTGTTAAAGTTATACTTTTTGATAATATATTTTAAATTACTCCTATTCCATATTTTCATTGAAAACATATGCGACATGAAAATACTCGAAAGTACTAAAAGAACCAATTACTTCATTAAATTTTTTAAACAATTAATTCAAAAAAAAAATTTCTAAATAAATTTTTTTTTTCATTCATTATCATTATCATCATTTTTGTCATTTTAGGCCACGAAACCCTATGATGTAGTCGCGTTGCGCCTGCTTCTCTGCCTGATTTTTTTAAAATGACATTTCTGTTACATGACAATTCTGTTAAATAACAATTCTGTTAAATGACAATTCTGTTACATGTCAGTTCGGTTAAATGACAATTCTGTTACATGACGGGTCGGTCAAATGACAATTATGTCACATGCCAGTTCTGTTAAGTGACAATTCTGTTATATGACGGGTCGGTCAGATGACAATTCTGTCACATGACAGTTCTGTTAAGTGACAATTCTGTTACATGACGAGTCTGTTACATGCATTTTGGTTAAATGACAGTTCGGTTATTTGACATTTGGGAAATTTTCATGCTTCTCCTCGTTCATTTACAACGTAGTTATAATAATCAATATTAGATTCTAATAATTTTGAATTTGTGATGCAACATCTAACATGACAAAAAAGTCTTTATAATCATAATCTTTGACATCAATCTTCAATTTACATACTATACATTCAAAAAACGATCTTTGCTTAACGCGACCGACATAAGCACTACAGTTTGAGCAAGTGCCATGAAGTTCAATACAACTTTTCGGAAAAAATAGTTTATCAATGAAGTATCTGCTATTTCGTAAAATGTTAAATGAAAAAATACAATTGATAAGCATAAACAAATCAGTGACTTCAGTAAGAGATAAAGCATGCACTATTGTATACTTTAAAACCATTAGTATAACTTCATAAACACTTTTGTTTACAGGAGCGGTTATTGGTTCTTTTAATCTTTCATTAGTCATTAAATCTTCTAGAGAAGTGAAGCGTTGAAATTCTTGATTGATGTTTTCCGATTTATCAGCAACATTAGTTAGCAAAATGTCATCTTCCTCATCAATATAAAAAAGTCATCTTGTGGTAATTCATGAAATGATATAAATTATTGGCTTAATTTTGACTAATGTTACTATAAAATTAAACTTCTGTTACAATTTAATATTTTTCATTACTGAATTTTTCGTAGACGATATAAAGTTCCATATAGAGTCGTTGTCTCTATATCAATGATATAAAGGTATATGTACCTGAACAAATCTTGTTGAACTTTTATTTTCAATATTGTCGATGTCGTCTGCTAGAGAATCAACAACAATATGCATCCGTTTATTATCTTCTTCAGGCACTAAACGCAAATGATCACTATTAGAAGATAGCTGAAATGTTTTCAATATATTTAATAATTTTTTTTCTTATAATTATTGTTTAAAATTTTGATATTGCAGTTATATCAACATTACTACGTATATTTTATAATTAAAAGTATTTTGCAGAGCGTGCTATATTAGTTGGAATATCGCATTTTCCACAGTTGACATTTTGGCGTTCTAAAACCAAACAAAACTCGAATCGGTTTGAATTTTTCTTAGCTCTAGTATTTTACAATTTTATGTAAAATTTTATAGTATACTGAATTTTATTTTAAATTCTGAATAAGTTTTAGTAAATATATATGTTTTTATATTAAAATATATTTTCGTGGACAAAATAAAAAATTATTTTTGTAAAAAGAGATATTAAAATTGTTTTTTTAAAAAAGAATTTTAAAATTAAAAAGTACAAAAAAATGCATTTAATTTCTTTACGCTTATAAAAATTAAAGTCGGTCAGGTTTCGTTAAAATTATACTGATTTAAAATTAATAATCTCGCTTAACATCTAATTTTTGTATTGGGCTACTTTACGTAGAAATTATAAATAAAAAAATAAAATCATAAATAAATCTAAAATCATAAATAAAACTATAAGATCTATTATTTTTTTAAATTAATTTCTTATAATAAGGTCTAAATAAGATACAAATAAATTAATATAAATTATTAATAATTAAATAATTACGAAATTATGTTTTTAGGGTTCCGTACACCGTAGGTGTACTGACGGAACCCTTATGAAATCACTCGTGTGTCCGTCCCAGCCACGCAAAATAGGCTGTCCCCCCTTAACTTCTACAAATCTCAACCTTGTGAGCTGAAATTCGGTAGGGATCTTCAGTTTTAAGTGCAGATTACAGGAAAAATATAGCGAACCCGATTGGCCTACATATTTGCGAAAGGGAAGAGAAAGAAATTAAATTTTGTCAAAAAAATTGCTAAAAATGACACTGTCCTCCCCCCCTTAACTTCTACAAATCTCAACCTGGTGAGCTGAAATTCAGCAGGGATCTTTATTTTAAAGTGCAGATTACAGAAAAATATAGCGAACACGATTGGCCTATATATTTGCGAAATAAAAGGGAAAGAAATTAAATTTTTTCGATTAAATTGCAAAAAATGACCCTGTCCCCCCTTAACTTCTACAAATCTGAACCGGGTGGGCTGAAATTCGGTATGGATCTTTAGTTTTAAGTGCAGATTACCGGATAATTATAGCGAACCTGATAGGTCTACATATTTGCGAAATAGAAGGTAAGGAAATTAAATTTTTTCGAAAAAATTGCAAAAAATGACCCTTTCCCCCCCTTAACTTCTACAAATCTCAACCTGGTGAGCTGAAATTCGGTAAGGATCTTCAGATTTACGTGCTGATTAAGGGAAAATTATATCAAACACGATTGGTCTACATATTTGCGAAATAGAAGGGAAAGAAATTAAGTTTTTTCGAAAAAATTGCAAAAAATGACCCTGTCCCCCCTTTAACTTCTACAAATCTGAACCGGGTGGGCTGAAATTCGGTAGGGATCTTTAGTTTTAAGTGCAGATTACAGGAAAATTATAGCGAACCTGTTAGGTCTACATATTTGCGAAATAGAAGGGAAAGAAATTAAATTTTTTCGAAAAAATTGCAAAAAATGACCCTGTCCCCCCCTTAATCTTCGCGCTACTAATACTTTTTGTATACGCGGACTACCGGACGGCCACCCGGTGTGGCCAAACGCTTTTTTACTATTATGTTCCCAAAACGCTTAAAATTCATCAAAAGTTTTGAATAGAACTATGTGTTAATACAAATACTGTGTCTTAATAATGTTTTATGACATTTATGACATAAAACATTTGTTTTATTATTAAAAAATTATTTCAACAAATTATTGATATTATTTACAAACTTTTTATAGAATACACCTAGAAAGTTGCAGTTTTTTCCTAATTTTGCAATTAACTAAATCTTATATAATTACTGATAAAGAATAAAAATATAACTATTGTTTAAACAATTTTTAAACAAATTATTGTTGTTATTTACCAACTTTTTCCAGAATACATCTAGATAGTTTTTTCCTAATTTTGCAATTTACTAAATCTTTTATGATTACAGATAAAGAATAAAAGTTGAATAAAAATTATACTATTTTTTAAACAATTTAACTACAGTTTTCTAGGTGCATTCTGGAAAAAGTTCGTAAATAACAACAATAATTTGTTTAAAAATTGTTTAAAAAATAGTTTAATTTTTATTCAACTTTTATTCTTTATCTGTAACCATAAAAGATTTAGTAAATTGCAAAATTAGGAAAAAACTGCAACTTTCTAGGTGTATTCTGGAAAAAGTTGGTAAATAACAACAATAATTTGTTTAAAAATTGTTTAAACAATAGTTAAATTTTTATTCTTTATCAGTAACTATATAAGATTTAGTTAATTGCAAAATTAGGAAAAAACTGCAACTTTCTAGGTGTATTCTGGAAAAAGTTGGTAAATAACAACAATAATTTGTTTAAAAATTGTTTAAACAATAGTTAAATTTTTACTCTTTATCAGTAACTATATAAGATTTAGTTAATTGCAAAATTAGGAAAAAACTGCAACTTTCTAGGTGCATTCTGGAAAAAGTTGGAAAATAATAACAATAATTTGTTTAAACAAATAAAAAATATATTTTAAAATCATAATATATTTTATTTATTGATATAAAACAATTTTACTGTAAAAGTTTTACGATTTTATTTTTATTTTTTTTGCAATATACAAAAACAAACACCCGGTCAATTTTCAGTATTCTCGTACATACTTTTTTAATTGTTATAAATAAACAAGAAGAAGTGTAAAAAAAAATTTATTTTTGTTTTTTTCGAAAGTAGATAAAATTTTGTTCAGTGAGTTGAAATGGCGATTCGATTGATACAAAATTCGAGGAGATATTCAACATTATGTATTAGTTGGCTACACCGGGTGGCCGTCCGGTAGCGCGAAGGTTAACTTCTACAAATCTGAACCTGGTGGGCTGAAATTCGGCAGGGATCTTCAGTTTTAAGTGCAGATTACAGGAAAATTATAGCGAACCTGATTGGTGAACATAAGTACAATTACAAAGAAATATAAAAATTTATTAATAAAATAAAATAATAATATATACCTATATATATATAATGAGTTTTTTTGTGTACGGAATCCTCGATCTTTTGGCTCATTCCAATACAATTTTCATCACGAGCCAAAGAAGAGTTAGTAACTTGTTCTTCTGCCTGTAAAATAGTGTTATCAATATTTATAAATTTATTTTTAAAAACTTAAAATCCTATTCCTTACAAGTATTTGATGTCTGTATTATGATGAAGTCGGAATGGGTTTATCAGAATTAAGATTTAAGTACCTTTTATACTCCTGACGTTTTCTCATTATAAACTGTAAAATATTAGTAAAATTACTATTAATTTTGTAATACTTTTCACCATACATTTGCAATTTGAAAATATGTACATTGGTTATAAAATATTCTTCATCATCTCTTCAAAGTGATTGTAAACAATTTTAAATTTACCAAAAATAATAAAAAAGCTGATATTATATTTCCGGTCGGCAAAAATTTAAGGAATTATTAACTTTATTTTATTCAAATATTGAATACTTAACATTTTAAATTTCTTTGTTGTTTTAGTTAATTGTATAGTTGATTTTCCTGAAAAGATCTGGTTTTTCCAAAAACTAAAAAAAGTTTTTAATTTAATGGTTTTTTATTTTGTTATATCAAACTGAATAAAATTTTAATGAATTTTTATTTCAACATTTTAAGTTTAAGAATGATACTTTTTATAAATAATAATTTTGTAATTTATTTAACTTTCCACTTAATATGTGTTATATTAAAAAATTAAAAATATTTTATTTTAAATAAAACAGCCAATTTTTACAATTTTTAATTCAAGATTTAGGTATTTAAACTAATTATTAACGAATTAAAAATAAAATAATAACTTTTACTAAATATGAAAAATGCTTCGGAGATAAATAGTTTCTTAGATAAAAAATATTAGGCTGAAGTCCGCAATGTTTTTAAAAACGAAAACAATAAAATAATGCAACCATTTTTTTCCATTTTTAATTCTAAATCACGTTATTTAAAACAATTGTTTCTTAAGTAACAATTAATTTATTAAAAATTAACAAACACCAGAGAAAAAAAATTTTTAGAGGTAAATTTAAATTGAGTAAAATTCTTTTTTGATTTTTCGTTTTTTTAAACGTTGCGGACTTCAGCTTTATTAAAAAATTCATGTTTTTAGTAAATTTTAAAATAATTAAACATAATTTAACAACATATTTGGGTTAAACCTTTAAATATTTATATGTGGCATTCTTCACAATAAGGTAAATGACCCAGTCGCCGCACGTGTACCAGTGGCTGAACATTTATTGATAAATTAAGTAAAAATAAGAACTGTTTTAAATTTTTTTATTTAAAATTATATTTTACGAAAAGATAAATATTTGAGGTTGTCAAATAATATAAATATCTTGAATATTAGGTTTTCATTTTCTTACAAAAAATTATTTATTCGGACATGTTCATGAATCCATCGTTTAAGCGACCATTTTTTATTTTTTTCGTTAGACATTGCTTAAGTTTCGAATAATAAAATATTTATTACCTGACTGAAATTAATGTTCGCCATAGTTTTATACTCATTATGATTGTATATAAAATGTATATTGTAAATGATAATTCGTTTTTTCTCACTATTTTATTATAAAATTAAGAATTTATCAACTGGTACGTCAAAATAATAAGTGTACTAGTTCCTGAACGTAGCGTTCAGCGACTGGGTTTGTTTATTATTTTTTCATGTCCCAGTTGCTACACGGTGAATTTGACAGATGTTTAGAAAATAAAAATAACCTGTCTAAACGTAAAGATGTAAGTATATATTTAATTTAACGTTATAATTTATTGGCCACCCTTCCAAAAATCTGTGTAACAATTAATAATACTAGTAATTAATATTTATAATAAAATAGTTTTAATTAATCTATTTAAATTTGATTGATAAAATTCCAATAATATTATTCCAGAAACAAAAAATTCCAACATGGGCAAACCCATACAGGAAAAAACTTATTCACAAAAGGATATTAATAGCGCTCTTGATGACATAAAAATTAAGAAAATGTCAATTTCACATGTTGCCAAAGTGTATAATATCCCCAAAAGCACTCTTTTTTGTAAATATAAAAATATAATTCCCATCGAAGCAGCGCGTTCTGGACCATCGACAATCTTGTCGTCAGAAGAAGAATTATACATTCTTAACTGGATATTTTATTGCTGCGACCGGGGATTTCCAGTAAATAAGGATCAATAATTGGATACAGTTTGCAAATACATTATCAGCCAGAAAAGAGAAAATCCTTTCACAAATGACCGTCCTGGAAGACACTGGTATGAAGCATTTTGTCGACGACACCCTGAATTGTCAAAAAGGATGGCTCAGAACTTATCCAAGTGTCGAGCACTCGCAACACCAGAAAGATTAAAAAGTTGGTTTAATGAAGTGGAAGAATATTTGGACAGCAAGAATTTAAAAAATATTCATCCATCAAGAATAATAAATCTTGACGAAAGTGGTTTTAGCCCCTGTCCGAAGGCTTGTTACGTTTTAGCAAAGAAAGGGACAAAATCTGTTCACAAAGTAGTCGGTGGCAACAAAAAAGAAAGCATTACTGTTTTATTCACTATTAATGCTGTCGGAGAAATGGCTCCACCGATGATTCTTTTTTCCTACCAAAGGTTGCCAGCCAGTATTGGACGAAAAATACCCGAAGGATGGAGTGTTGGAAATACTGAAAATGGTTGGATGACGTCAGAATCCTTTTATGAATATGTAACCAATGTGCTTTATCCTTGGGCAATCAAAAAACAACTCGAATTTCCAATCATTATTTTCCTAGATGGACATTCGTCGCATATCACTTTACCACTTGTGTCATTTTGCAGAGATCATAAAATTGAACTTATTTCGCTATTTCCCAACGCAACACATGTTTTACAGTCGTTAGATGTTGCTTTTTTTCGACCACTCAAAGCTTCATGGAAAGCCATTCTCGATCAATGGAGATTAGATCACGGATTTGAGGTATTTGAAAAAGAAAACGTCGCTCCTCTCCTGAAAACAGTAATTGACAGATTAGATATTTCAGAAATAATGAAACATGGATTTGCGAAATGCGGTTTAAGTCCCTTTTCTTTAGATGCTTTCGATTTCAAAGTACTCGATGGTATGAAAAACAAGGAACCCGATGACAGTGAAATAAATTGTCAGTTACTCGAACACAGATATCACCTAAAATACATTGAAAAATTGATGCCAAGCTCCCTTGTTGGAAGAATTTAATTCCGGCAGCTTGAATGATATCAGAAACGATGGATTATTAAAACTCTGGTTGAAAGCAAAAGAGTTATCTGGTAATTTTTTTCAATTTAAATTAATATAAATCATTAAATCCTGTATTGAACTTAATTTTTTTATTCATAACAGGAGAAAAAGTATCTTACCCACCAGAAATATCAATTACTAACGAACAAGAAGTGTTAATTGATAATGATGTTATTGTTCTGCCATTTGAAAATGTGGCTACACATCAAATCGAAAATAAGAAAATCGAAAATATCATGGATTATAAAGATTCACCAGTTGTCGATATTGTAAGCGAAAATTCCACAAACGAAGTTGATAGTGTCGCAATGGAAGTTATATCTTTGGTCGTTGAAGGTGACTTATTTTTTAAAATAGAAATTCCATTACAGAAAAAACTAAACTGTTTTAATTAGCTGATCATTGAAACTTAATTAATTAAAGATTATAGCTTTTTTCTTATAATTATTAATATTTTAATATTAAAATTCAAGATTCAAGAGCATCAATGGAAAATATTGAAAATGTAAATTCTCAAAACATGAACAATTCTATCGTAATTGAAGCTTTATCATCTTCTACATCTGCAATTCCACAAGGTGAACTTTCTAAATTCAAACTCATTTTTCTTTTCTTAACTATATTACTCATTGACACTTATTTAAACATTTAGTTGAAACTGACATTCAAAATTGACGACTTCAACAAAACGTAAACCAAAAGAAAAAGTTTCGTCTGTGGCAACTTCAGAAAATTGGAAATTATATTTCGAAATGCGAGAACAAGAAAAAGCACAAGTAGAAAAAGAAAAGCAAGAAAAGAGAGAAAAGAGGAAATTAGCACAAGACCAAAGAGCTGCAGATAAAATTGCTGTCGAGCAGAGGAAAAAAGCGCGATTAGATAAAAAAATTCAAGACAAAGCACTAGAAGAACAAGAGAGAGAAGAAAAGAAAGCGAAAAGAAAAGCAGCACAGGAAAAGAAAAATGCAGATCAAATTGCTGTCCAGCAGAGAAAGAAAGCGCGACTCGAAAAGAACAACCAACAAGAGATAACCAAGAGCCAATAAAAAAATACCAAAAATAAATGTTAATTAACTCGTGATTAATTAATTAATTCTCGTGATTTATAGAAAAGATTATGTTTCACTTTGATTGGAATATTTGTTAACAATTTTATGATATCTATTTAAAATAATTTGATTAATAAATAATTTTAATTAAAATTACTTTTCATTTTTAAGATAACTTTTACCATAATTAATTTATTACTTATTTATTATTCATATTGATAATTAATTATTTACATTTAATCCCATAATTAAAAAAATTATCGATAATAACACTATATTTTCAATTTATTCCGTCAAAATTCAATATATTATTTATAACCTGAATATCGTTCAGCAACTGGGCCTGCACAACTGGGACAACACTAAATTTTCCGTTCAGGAACTGGGCCAAATGACTTTGCTCTTTTATAATAAGTTTTTCAAGCATTAAATAGATAAAAATGGTTTCCCAGCATTGCATTCGAAACTCAAATACCTTATCTTTCAAATTAATATATTTATTACCACCAAACAATTAATTTTATATTTTAAAAAGTTCAAAACATCAAGAGTTAACCTTAGCCGTGCGGTGATTGGGTCATTTACCTTATTTCCATTCAAAAATTTTAGTTTATTTTCAAAAATATGTAATTATAAATATCAAATCTGCAAAGGAAATGCCTTAAAACTTGAAATTAAACTTAAAAAGTGTTATTTATCAAAGATAGACACTTTCCATTTTCAATTTTTTCTTCTCCATTCAATCTTCAAAATTCATATAATTGATCGAATTATTTATTTATTAAATCGAACAAAACGAGTTATATATTCATAGAATGTACGACAAAAATTCGTGCACTATGTATAAAAATATTGCAAATAATAATTAAATGAAATAACACCACATTATCGTTAGTAAAACAAAATTTCTCATTTTTGGAAGATTGAATGGAGAAGGAAAAATTGAAAATTGAAAGTGTCTATCTTTGAGAAAGAACACATTTAAAGTTCAATTTCAAGTTTTTAGGCATTCCCTTTGCATATTCGTTATTTATAATTGCATATTTGAAAAGTTAATCAAATTTCTGACAAATTTCAGATAACATATTATTTTCTGACTTGAAATATTGAGGGAGAAAAAAGTTTTTAAAAAGTCACAGATTTCGAAAACATTTAAATTCAATAATTAATAACTCCCGTAATTTTCATTAAATCTCAAAATAAAAAATTCGTATTTATTTTTATTCAATGCAGAATTAAAAAAATTATTCTAACGAAGTGAAATTTTTGAATGAAATTGTAGTAAAAAATGTCCCATATATAAATGTATAAATTGCGTATGATTAAAAAACAGTTTGAAAATATTATATTAACTAAAAAACGAGGCGTCGGAGATGAATTGAAATTTTTACTCCCACTGCCAGTACTTTTTTATTAATTATTTTTAAAATTTCTTTTATTTTATTGAAAACAAATAAAACTAAAAATGAACAGTAGTTTCATCCAGAGAAAAAAGATATTTATTTTAACTAAAAATGTATATTTAAAAAAAATTTATTTGTTGAAAATAAATATTTTATTCAAAATAAATAAACTAATATTTATTTCAATTAAATGCACTTAGTAATCTAAAATAAAGAAATATATTTGCAATTTAAGAAATAGTATATTTGTAGCAAATAAAAAATATATTTGATTCAAATAAATGTTTGTTTGACTTATAAGTAGACGCCTGCGCATATTGCATTACTATAGTAAAACAATAAGATGTTTTGCTTTTAACAGTTTAACGCGTATAAGTATAAGAGATTCATTCATTATGAATAGTTAACAAATTTCATTATTTTAAGTACAAAATTTTTCTTTTTAAATGAATATTTAAATTAGTACAAAGTAACAGACTAGACAGTGGACTTTTACATATGAAGTTGAAAAGTAAAGTAAAATGACTGAGAAGATTGGAGTTTATTTAACAAATATTCTTATAAAAATAAAGATTTATTTTAATGAATATTAAGAGTTTCATTAGTGATTGTGATTGTTAAATTTATTTGAAGGTTATTAGTGAATTTTAATATTTCAGAATGCTTACAGGATTTATTAAAATGAAAAATGTTTTTACTTGCTCTAAAGATAAAATATATTTGAAGAAAATATAAAATATTTTTCATTCAAATAAAAATGGATATTTAAACCAAATATATTGATTCAAATAAAAAATATTATTTGAGCTAAATAAAAGTTTAGTTGGTTCTGTGACAAATATCCTTTTTTATTTGTTTCAAATAAATTTTATTTAATTCAAATAAATCATTTCTCTGGGTGTATAGAAAAAATGTTTTTTTTTTTGCTTTCCGCTAAAATATTCCGCTAAAAATTAACTCTGAAATTCTAAACTATATGAAAATAATTTTTACTCTATCAAAACTCTTTATTTGTTATAAAAAATAATTATTTAGGGAAGAGTGGGGCAAACCGGACCCCCTAACGGTTTTTTTACTCTTGTGACTAAATGAATCAACCGATTTCATTTTTTGAGGGCTTGTTTGAAAGATCATTTAACTGCGCAAATTTTTCTTAGAGACATCTATACTTTATCTTTTATTGTTTAGTTGCTGTGTTAACTTTAAAAAATTTTGCAAAGGGTCCGGTTTGCCCCACCCCCTGGGGTAAACTGGAACATTTGGTTTTTTATTTATAATATTGCATTTACATAATCTACAATAATAAAAAACATAAAGAATCATGTAAACAATAATTGTAGTAATAAAAATAATAAATTGGGATTGAATTTTAATTAAATAAATATTTTAAAAAAAAATTAAAATGTTTGACATTATCAGAGAAACAATATTAAAGGGTCAAATTCCTATGGCCGGTTTGCCACACCGAAAACGGTCCGGTTTGCCCCACAGGCCCATTTTGAGAATAAATATTTGTCAAAAAGAAACGCTTTGCAAATTCATAAAAGTTTTTGGTAGTAGACATTTCTGAGGTGTGTATCTTCAAAACCCAAAACCTAATATTTGGAAATATTACACGATTTCCTCAGAATCTCCTTAAGAAAAAATTCGGAAAAGTGTAGAAAAATACTAAAAATAAAAACTTTTGCTCCCAGCGTTGCACAAACAAAAGTAAAAAATGTCAAATTTAAAAATAAGGTACACTACACAAGGTTGTTTCAAATTTCTAAATAGCACTTTTGAGAATTTCGCTATTTCGGAAATATTGAGGGGGGTCCGGTTTACCCAACAGTCCGGTTTGCCCCACTCTCCCCTATTATAAACAAATTAAAAATAAAATGTGTTCTGGATGACCATATTCAATTTTATAAGTAAGAATTTGAAGAGTAGTTAGTAAGGATTAACTACAAAAAGAAAAAATTGTTTCAAGCAAATATTTTATTAATTATTAATTTTTTTGTAAGCGCGCGCAATATCTGTTGGACGAAATTATCGACCTTTCTGATGATGATAGCGATGATGAGAGCGGTGATGATGATCTACAGCTGCCTGCAAAAAGACAACGGGTGAAATCATTAATTTAAATTCTTTTATTTTTTACCTAAAACTGTTCGTTCCTATCAATTCAAAATTATATTTTTTTCATATTTTTATAATTTATTTTTTAATATTCCTTCAAAACCAACAGTAAAAAAAATATATACATAAAAAATGAGAAATAAATTAGTATTTCATCAAAAAACGCAAATTTTGTATTTTGATTGTATGCCTAAAACGCAAATTTTCGAATGAGACAATTTTTTCGAATGAAATTTGTTGCAGAAACTGAAAAGCATATTATAGACAAAAAAAAAGTCAAAAAGACTTAGTTTTGTGGACAATATTTTGAAAAAACGTGAAAAAATGCTAATTTCTCTAACATTTTGCTTCGTAGGTACCACAAAAATTTTCGAAATCGATTTTTTTAAATTTTTTCATTGTTGTACAGGTCTCTAGCAACAATGTGGCTTCTACAGATTGAAAAAATATCAATTAGTCGACGAGTTATAGCCAAAAAAGCATATAAACCAATATGCTGAAAATCGGCATTTGACTGCAAACTTCGTAGGTCAATTAAAAAAAATCGAACTAATATAAACAAACCGAGCGAAACAGTCTTCTAATTTGGCCTATATTTTCACCCGCCAGTCCCAAAATCGACCTAACTTTTGCTAACATGAATTTGTTCCATAGTGTTATTTAACCGCATGTTTGAAGCAGGTCAGTATTCAGAGTCACGGAGAAACACGGTTTGAACGATTGGTTCAAAGTAAACTGGAGTATTTGTCCGAGATGGGGGAATGGCTTTGGAATTTCCAATTTGGCTTCCGAAGAGGTAAATCTGTATCTGATGCTGTTTTCTTACTAATTGTTGATATTTATCATTCTTTTCTATAGGGTGAATCTACCTCTTGTATTGCATTGGAAGTAAAGGGATCTCTCAGCTCCATTTTGACAGTTTATAATTCAGGAGATGAGGTTGCTCGGGGCTCCCTCTCGACTGGTTGATTTTGTTGGCTTTCTCATCATGTAAAAAAATCTCTGTTTGTCTATGGATCAAGGTAATTCTAAAAAGTCTGGAAAAGGAGTACCACAAGGTGGAGTGCTGCCTCCTTTTCTTTTCAATTTGGTCTTGCGATCCATACAAAATATCATTCCTAAAGAGGTAAAAATTATAATGTATGCTGATGACATTTTGGTATATTCATCTTCCATGGACATCGAAAAGGCTAACACACAAATTAGAACAGCTTTCAATCAGTAGGCCGAATGGTTAAAGGAAAAAAGCCTGGAGATATCGTTACCTGAAACCCAATATATTGTTTTTTCAAAAAATCGAACCACACTCAAGAACCGACAAGTCATTGCACCGAGAAAACAGAATAACTTGCAAATCTTACAGTCCAAGAAGACATTAAAGTACCTCAGAACAGTACTTGAACAGTCGCTTAGCTGTCATCCTCATGTAGATCATATTATTTAAAAAATCAAGAGAGCTAACAGTGTCATACGTATCCTTTCAAGAACTACTTATGGTCCTTCTCCAAAAGTTCTATTAATAGTTTTTAAGGGATTGATGTACTCCCTTTAACTGGGGTATTAATTTCGCATAGACAACAAGCAAAACTCATATGCAGGGCATTGATAGGGATAGCCCTATCAGGATTGTTTTGGGTATTTTATCACGGTTCCTATCTTGATTCTATTGTCCGAAGTAAGAGTACCTCATTCGTCATTCACTAGATCACTGAGATCCTCTCAATATGAAACAATTATCTATAATAGTAAAATTAAAATTACAAGACAATTATTTAGAATCATCAAAGAAAAAAAGTTATTGACAAAAAGGCCATTACTAAACAACTGAAAAATGTTATAATTTACTGACTTACTCCAGACAGTCAAATTATTATCAACTCCACTGTATGGAAGATATAAGGTATCAAAACTTATTCAATACATTGTAAAATTGACTGACAAATACAAAAATTTAGACTTGAAAGGGTTAAATTTTGTCTGGATACAGGGACATTTCAGCATAAGTCGTAATGAAACTGCAGAAAAAATTGCTAAGACTGCAACCGAGTTACCCTATTCCCAACGTAATAACATTTCATATGAAGATATTAAAAAAGTAATTAAAAAAACTGATGACTGGACCAAACTTTGTTGGCCATTCGAACAACCAAATGTTACGATTTGAATGCATGAGCTCCAGACTGGTAAGATGGGAAAAAATCGATTATACTCACAAAAAAGGATCAATATTGGATAATATTGACAAAATGAAATAATTCGACCAACAAAGGTAAAATGTTTTAATCAAAATGATAAAGGCATGGTTAGAAAATCATACCAATGAAGGTAAAATGCACTGATAAAAACTAATGAAGGCAAGATAAAATAATTCGACTAATAAAGTCAGAATAAAGTAATTCAACCAATATAGGCGAGATGAAATAATCCAACTAATAAGGATGAAATGAAATAATATGATCAACACAGATAAAATGATTACATCTTATCAAAGGCAAGCTGTAATAATCCAACCGTTGAAGGCTAAATATATTTTATACCCTAACCAATAAAGTCATAAACTTTTGTTGTTTATTTAGTCTTCTGTTTGCATTGGTTTTGACCATACTTTAGTTATAGTTATATGGCATATGCCATATATCTTGCCTTTGTTAGTTTTACTTCTATAAGGATAAATTTTTATGATTCTTTTCAAACTCTTAGAATTTTTTTAAAAATAGTGCCAGAAAGTACAATGTTTTTTCTATAATTATGTACATTTTGAAAAATTTTAGACCTCACTTTAAGTTTTGATAAAAATGTTCAAACTTTTTCTTCAGTTTTAGATGAAAATTACTTTACAATGATTACTGATGTTTTATACATTAAAAATATCTTATATAAAATTTTAATGCACATTAAAATACAGTTGGAAAATCTGAGGTTCAATTTTCCTATAATTTATCTATAAAAAGGAGAAACAGTATTGCTGTTATAAGTAACGGATTTTGCTTCGAGTAAAAATTAAATTTCATCTCCGAAGCCTTCAATTTTAATAAATAACTGAATGTAGAAGTAAGTTTAACAGATTATTTTGATGGTAATATAAAATGAGGGTGTGAAATTTGTACATTTTACTAAAAAAGCATCTTTTAATTGAAATATAATGTAAATAAATGCGAAAGAAAATTTATTTTTCATCTCCGAAGCCTTTTTCTTGAAATATACAAGTTTTTCTTTTGGTTTTAGTGATTACCTTCATTGCTTTGAAAAAATTAACCCAAATCACCATTAAATAAAATACTTTAAATAAATTTATAATATTTTAATCAAACAGAATATATTTGGTATTGAAATATGCAAATTATTAATTTTTAGGCAGTGCAATTTTATTTTCGATTTCGTGATAAACAATTTTTTTACATTACAAATTTTTTCTCTTAAAAAAGGATATTTTTCCTTTATGAAAATATAATTTAAAAAAAGATTTGATTTTTTTAAAGGACAATTGGAATCTTTTTCTGATGGCCTGTATTTCAGGGAAAGAACTACCTTAAACATGTTAACGATTGAAAACTATTTTCGGTTCAGGTACAGAGGAAAGAAATCTCCAGATGCAATACTCGCAGAAATCTGTTGGTGGTATAAAAACACATTTGAAGAAGAGGAAGACAAGGAAGAAGAGGAAGAAGGGGAAGATAAAAATGAAATACCAGAATATCTGTTGGACGAAATTATCGACCTTTCCGATGATGATAGCGATGACCAAGATATTAGAGAGAGCGGTGATGATGATCTACAGCTGCCTGCAAAAAGATAACGGGTGAAATCATTAATTTAAATTCTTTTATTTTTTACCTAAAACTGTTCGTTCCTATCAATTCAAAATTATATTTTTTTCATATTTTTATAATTTATTTTTTAATATTCCTTCAAAACCAACAGTAAAAAAAATATATACATAAAAAATGAGAAATAAATTAGTATTTCATCAAAAAACGCAAATTTTGTATTTTGATTGTATGCCTAAAACGCAAATTTTCGAATGAGACAATTTTTTCGAATGAAATTTGTTGCAGAAACTGAAAAGCATATTATAGACAAAAAAAGCCAAAAGGACTTGGTTTTGTGGACAATATTTTGAAAAAACGTGAAAAAATGCTAATTTCTCTAACATTTTGCTTCGTAGGTACCACAAAAATTTTCGAAATCGATTTCTTTAAATTTTTTCATTGTTGTACAGGTCTCTAGCAACAATTTGGCTTCTACAGATTGAAAAAATATCAATTAGTCGACGAGTTATAGCCAAAAAAGCATATAAACCAATATGCTGAAAATCGGCATTTGATTGCAAACTTCGTAGGTCAATTAAAAAAAAATCGAACTAATATAAACAAACCGAGCGAAACGGTCTTCTAATTTGGCCTATATTTTCACCCGCCAGTCCCAAAATGGACCTAACTTTTGCTAACCTGAATTTGTTCCATAGTGATAATTGTAGGAAAAATCTATGAATCGAAGCAGGAAGCTTTTAAAGTATTTAATAGGACTATTCTTGCGATATAAATATAACTAAACGTTTGCGTAAAGCGCGACTGAACTAATTCGAAATTGTTTTCAGTTAAGTACAATTAATTTTCAATTGACTCTTTACCCACTAGTTTTACATGATTGTCTCGAAATGTTGAGAAGTATAAGTTTAGAAGTTCCGATTGGCTGCGCAGAAAATCAATTGTAAGATTTTCTGGGGGAGTTGAAACTGTAACTTCATGTAAGTTGTTGATAGCTGATGCCAAATTATATATATATATATATATATATATAATTCTGTATATATATAAGATTTTATGGAATCCAAAAATAACTCAAATTATAATTAAATGGCGATACCGAATTTTATATTACCCTTTAATGTGTTTTTTTAATCCGTAATGAGGATATCCTAATGTTCACTGGTGAGATATCAGCTGCAATTCCGTTTATTTTTAATAATAATTGTGCATATTTACATTTACTCACAAAAAATTAAAAATATATCTTATTTTTTCTTACTTACTAAATTAAAAAAACTGCAATTCATACCTCTTGTACACAACAGACCCCCGAACTTTGTGCAGAAGTATCTTGCTGGAGATTATTAATCTATAAAATAAAATAACAATAATGAATTAAACTTAACTTCTTTAAAACTATAATATATTAACAAATAATTATTTGGTTATATCTCACTCTAATGAAAATTCAGAAGATTTATCCCTTCGGCGGGTGCAGTGAAAGAGGAGGGAAAATATCCGCTGTATACATTTGCTTCCATATATTGATAATAATTTAATTTGCCAACTGACCGACAGATTAGCTCGGTCGGATAAATGCCTCTCTTGGCGGACGTTGTAGGACCAAGGGTACTTGGTTCGTGCCCATTTGGCTTGGATTTTTCCGGCATGTGAGATAATCTGAGCGGGAGGTTTGACGTCGAGGTATAATGATGTGCACTGTCGATTATTGTCCGGTACACACCATTAAACTCGACTGTCGATAAACCGGTTGTACTCAGGAGAAGGTTTTCTACAGTTTCCCTCTCCTCTGGCGAGAAAACCCATTCGACGGGTAGTCCAGGCTAATGCGAGTACTCCTAATTTCGAAAGACGTTCTGTAGGTGCAAACTTAGTATTAAGAATTGTATATAAGAAAAATTTGTAAAGCAAGAAATTCTAAGAAACACTTGCATAGCCAAATATGTAAGGCTGAAGACATGTGTATAAACCAATAAATAATTTACCAACTGTGATCCTAGATAGTTGCAATCCAGTTTCAATTCATCCAAGCAAAATTCTCTCCAACATTCATGACGCCAATGGCCGATCCCTTATGTTCAATTTCTCATGTAACATAAATGACCAACTCTATTGGACATTCAATATTATGTCTTCCGTTTTATTATTTGTTTTGAGTATTTTAGATTAGACTTATTATTTTGTTATACTTTATAAGTTATAGTTAAAATGTTAAATTGAACTTCTTAGCAGAACTGATAACCGGACATGACAGTTAAAAACAGCATTTTTAGAAGTTAACCACTATATGCCCATGCGTTACTCTACCAGCTGATAACTATAATAGTATAGCGTCGTTAACTGAGCCGCCGGATCGTAGAAGGGCACGTAAATTTTTCTCAGCCGAAATCGAAGTCCCCTAGATATCCAAAATTCGACTTCCGAATTTAAATATTTCATGTACATATCCTTATAGGAAATTTCATTGCGCATCTTTTTTTCTTATGCAATTTTTTTGTATCTATTACCGTTTTCGAAATATAAGGGAAAAACTGTTTTTTTTTTAAACAAAATTTTAATTGTTTTTTTCACTTCAACTCGCGATTACTCAGTCAATTCTAAGAATTTTTTAATGAAACAAAAAAGAAAATACGCGTTATTTTATCCTACGAGTGACTAAAAAAGAAAAATGATGTTTTAGTTATAAATAAAAAAGTTATTAATTTTTTATTGAGATATTGCAAAATTCGTAATCTGAAATTTTCACTAAGCGGGGAAGTTGAGCAAATTTTGAGCATCAAAAAACTTCCAGCGAGAAAGTTGTTCATTTAGGTCTAAACAAGTTTTTCCCGAAAGTTACAGTTCAATTAAACAATTAGTTAACAAATGGCGAATGTTAAAAGTCGTTGGCGGCTGAACGCCCAACGCGCGTATCTCACCTAATAGTAAGATGGAGAGTTTTATTGTGTGTATACATAATACGGGTGAGAAACGCGCGCTGGGCGTTCAGCCGCCAACGACTTTTAACATTCGCCATTTGTTAACTAATTGTTTAATTGAACTGTAACTTTCGGGAATAACTTGTTTAGACCTAAATGAACAACTTTCTCGCTGGAAGTATTTTGTTGCTCAAAATTTGGTGAACTTCCCCGCTTAGTGAAAATTTCTGTTTACGAATTTTGTAATATCTCAATAAAAAATTAATAACTTTTTTATTTATAATTAAAACATCATTTTTCTTTTTTAGTCACTCGTAGGATAAACTAACGCGTATTTTCTTTTTTGTTTCATTAAGAAATTCTTAGAATTGACTGAGTAATCGCGAGTTGAAGTGAAAAAAACAATTAAAATTTGGTTTTTAAAAAAACAGTTTTTCCCTTATATTTCGAAAACGGTAATAGATACAAAAAAATTTCATAAGAAAAAAAGATGCGCAATGAAATTTCCTATAAGGATATGTACATGAAATATTTAAATTCGGAAGTCGAATTTTGGATGTCCAGGGGAATTCGATTTCGGCCGAGAAAAATTTACGTGCCCTTCTACGATCCGGCGGCTCAACTCATTAACGCCCACTAGGACTAAAAATTTACCTTATTTGATGACTCCTATTTCATATGAAATAATTAGTTAAAAAATTACGGGCATACCATTTCTGACGTAAAATTTATCGTTCTTTCAGAATATGAAACTAGAATTTGTTTATAATTAGGTCTAAAAAAGGTATACCACTTTTATTGTAAAAAACACACTCTTTTCAAAAAAAAATTTTTCGATCAATATTTTAACATGGAAAAGTTAAGAATATCGTCACAAAAACCCAAAATATCGCGTCCTCGAACCGTCAGCTAAAAAAAATTCACATTAAGTTTTAAAAAATTCAAGATGGCGGACATGGAAATAACCATTTTTCCAAAATTAAAAAGGTCGGAAAAAAAATTCTGGGAAATTTTTTAAAAAAGTGATTAAATTTGCAGGAAAATGGTTACTCGGGGTTTTATGTAGTTTCGTTTGTAGATTTTAGGAAAAATATAGCGAACATGATTGGATTTGATCTTCATATTTTTTCAGTGAAAAGCTCAAAGTTTTAAAAAATTTCATCAAAAAAGCATGTATTTCACTATAGCGCTCACAGTTTTTTACCTAGAGAGCTGAAAATTTGTACACTTTTACATTTCCACGGGTAGATTACAGGGAAAATATAGTAGAAATTATTAGATTTGATCTTCATTACGTTTTAAGCGAAAATCTGAATTTTTTTTCAATTTTTGATAATAATTATACATATGCTAGTTCTCTCAATTCTTAACCTAGTGGACGGTCGTTATGCATTTTTATTTATTTTTTTCGTGCAGATTTAAAAAAAAACATGCAGAAAAATTATTGAAGTTCATCTTCATTTTTTTGCGAAAAACTAGAATTTTTTTTGATTTAGAAAAAAAGTGTGTATCCTCCCTTGGTTTTCACAATTTTTGGCTTATTGGACTACAGTTTTGCTTTGGGGAGACCGGGGTAAACCCGCTCACTAGCGATTTGACGCTAGAAACTCAACTTAAGATGGAGATATTTGTACTGTGAATAGTACTTAACATACAACTAATGTTAACGAACTTTCGTTTAGTTTCATGAATTCGTCATAGAATTAGAGACGGTCAATTGTTTTTAGAAGTGCAAAAAAGAAAAAATGATCTTCGGATTTTTAAGATTTTCGATTATTATTTTTAAGACTTAATTTATTCGACAAATTTTTTTTATGCTATTGGATGTCCTTTTTCGAAATATATGTGTAGTTTTGTTTGATTTCAAAAAGATTTATTTAAATTTATTCTGAAATTTGAGAAATACATTCGGGGTAAAGTCGCTCACATGAAGTCGGGGTAAACCCGCTCACTTATTAAATTTTTTGTAGGAAGACGAATCATTATAAAAAGTATATCTTTTTTTTGGCAATCCTAAAATTTTCAATATGAAAAATATTTATTAAAAGATAAATAATATTTATTTTCTAACAATATTATTGAATTATTGGGTAATTAGTTGAATATTTAACATTTTGAATGTCCCGCATTTCACGATTTGTGACGATTTTTTTTCAATAGATGGCGCTGAACTATCAATATTAGTTGGCAACATTGAGCGGAATCATGTCTTTATCAGTCATTATTAGTGATTATTAGGTCATAACGGTTATAACAAACAATACGCAAACAAATAATCAAAATTTGTCGCTGTCTTCTTCAGCTAAAAAAAAGACATAAATCAAGTTTGTTGTCTTCGTTCAGTTAACGTTTTATCATTGTTTGTTTTTAAATTTAAAATTTCGAATTTCATTTGTTATATTTTATCAATAATAAAATCTATAACTTGTTACATCCAAAATTGTATCTACATTTTAATTTTCTCTTAATAAAATATTATTTAAATTCACAGTTGAAATTCATGAAATCTATACTTATTATTTAATAAATCAATATTTATTGTTTATAGAACTCATAACTTATCATTAATAAGTCATTCTGAAGATGGAAATAAGGAGAAATTTAATATATACAAAATAAAACTGTCGGGATTAGCTAAAATTCTTTAAAAAATCAAGTGATCGGGTTTACCCCGAGGGGTGAGCGGATTTACCCTGGAAAATTGTGATTTTGAAATTTGGTATATGTGTATTAAAAATTTTCCCTAAGTAAAACTAAAACAGATAAATCGAAAATTCTTTTTTATTCTTTTTAGTAGAAATCATAAGCTTTCAAACTATATAAATTAACTTGGATTTAGAGAATAATTTCCTAGGTTTTTACCGTTCTGTAAAAAAGTGAGCAGGTTTACCCCAGTCTCCCCTATTTTATGTATTTTCATGTGTAGATTTCAAGAAAAATACACCAAACATGAATGGGTTTTATCTTCATATTTTATTTAGTTAAAAACTAGTGATGCTGCAAACCTTGAGATTTTCGAGACGAGACGAGACAATGATCGTCAAGACCAAGACCAAGATTAACTCTTTTCTCGTCTTGTCTATTCTAGACAAGACGAGTCAATGACTGTCAAGACCACGACAAGATTCAAGTCTCAAAAATTATCGTTAAATACAGTGTCGGATTAGAAAAATACGAAAAACTAACACTTGAATTCGCGCTACCGGACGGCCACCCGGGGTGGCCAACTAATACATAATGTTGAATATCTACTCGAATTTTGTATCAATCGAATCACCATTTTAACTCACTGAACAAAATTTTATCTACTTTCGAAAAAAACAAAAATAAAATTTTTTTTACACTTCTTCTTGTTTATTTATAACAATTAAAAAAGTATGTACGAGAATACTGAAAATTGACCGGGTGTTTGTTTTTGTATATTGCAAAAAAATAAAAATAAAATCGTTAAACTTTTACAGTAAAATTGTTTTATATCAATAAATAAAATATATTATGATGTTATAATACATTTTTTATTTGTTTTAACAAATTATTGTTGTTATTTAAATTGTTGCGATGTTGTTAGGTTTCATTAGAAGTTTTTGAGATTATATATATGTTTATTTATTTAACGTTTCGATAGCCGATCGGCCATCCTTTTCAGAATATTTACATAACTAAAAAAGAAAATTTTATCGTTGGAACAATATTGCCTAAAAAATCGTAAAAAAATCAATTGAGTTATAAATAATAAAGTCACTTACATGGTTATGTTCTTTGTGAAATTATTTTTAAAGAGAAATTTTAATGAATAAAAATAAAAAATAAATTGCTGCGTTCGGTCTCATGTCGATGACACAAATTATTGTTGTTATTTACCAACTTTCTCTAGAATCCACCTAGAAAGTTGCAGTTTTTTCCTAATTTTGCAATTTACTAAATCTTTTATCATTACAGATAAAGAATAAAAGTTGAATAAAAATTAAACTATTTCTTAAACAATTTTTAATCAAATTATTGTTGTTATTTACCAACTTTTTCAAGAATGCACCTAGAAAGTTGCAGGTTTGTAGGTTCATTCTGTAAAAAGGTGATAAGTAACAACAATAGTTTGTTTAAAAATTTTTTAAACAATAGTTAATTTTTTATTCTTTATCACTAATTATATAAGATTTAGTTAATTGCAAAATTAGGCAAAAACTGCAACTTTCTAGGTGCATTTTGGAAAAAGTTGGTAAATAACAATAATAATTTGTTTAAACATTTTTTTAAAAATAGTTAATTTTTTATTCAACTTTTATTCTTTATCTGTAAACATATAAGACTTATTAAATTTCAAAATTAGGAAAAAACTGCAACTTTCTAGGTGTATTCTGGAAAAAGTTGGTAAATAATAACAATAATTTGTTTAAATAATTTTTTAATAATAAAACATAAATGTTTTATGGCATGAATGTCACAAAACATTATTAAGATGCAGTATCTGTATTTACACATATTCAAAACGTTTGATGAATTTTAATCGTTTTGGGAACATAATAGTAAAAATGCGTTCATTTAATGAATTTGTATCACCGTGATTTATAACATATTCAACTTTTATTCAAATCAGTCAAGAATTTTTTGAGAAAAATGATTGGTTTTTGAGGAAATGGGTACTTTTTTCAGAATTTCCCGTAAGGAAATAGCCATTATAGCCACTGACAATAATAGAGCGCTTATGTGGCCCATAACCGTTTTCCTCAACAAAAAATTATATCGTGTTCCCTATCAGGTCCTAATACGGCCCGATTAATGAGACCGAATTATAGATTTTCGTATATAATATGGCACGCGAAATAAATCCCTTATAAGGGTCCTAGACAGAGAAAATATGGCCCCTAATATTAAATTTTTCATTAATTTATTATTATTTTTTCTATTATTATACAAGTTAATTCATTAGTTTCATTTTATTATTATTTTATTAGACCATTATACTATTATTACATTATGTTATTATATAATTATTAATTTATTAACTAAAACATTAAAAAAACATCTGCTAGTAAAAATTTAGTTTATTTAAAAAATTTATTAAGAATGTGGCACGCGAAGAATAGTATATTGTGCATCTAGGGAGAAAAATGGGTGATTTCCACGAGTGTGAAGTTTACAGTTCGTGGAATCGTGGGAATAATTTTTTCTCCCGAGTTGCACGTACTATTTTTTTTAAGCACACGTATACCGAAAGTTCAATTATTTAATGAAACATTAAATGCATTTACGCCACAGTTAAATACAAATAAAAAAGTTAGTTACGTAAGTTACGTAACTGTCAAATGTAAACAAAAAAGTTAGTTACGTAAGTCACGTAAATTGCGTAAGTTATGTAAGTAACTTAACTAACATCAGATACGTAAGTTACGTTACTAACATCACATATGTAAGTTACTTAGCTAACATCACATACGTAAGTTACGTTAGTCGTTTAAGTTACGTAACTCATGCAACTGATTCACTAATGGTCATACTTTGATTCATACATCGCACCTAATAATAATATTACCGAGAAGGTAAGTTACTTTTTCTCCCTGCTAATGACGTCAGCGGGAGGAAAAAATCAACTTTTCTCCCGCTTAACAGGTAGGAAATGGTGTACTTTCCATGCGTGTGTTAGAAAAAATCTCTTATAACGGTCTTATTCTGAGCAATAATAGGGTTCCTAATATTAAATTTTTTAATTAATTAATTAACTTATTATTATATAATTATTTTATTAATCTTATTTTGTTTAACTATTATATTATTATATCATATAATTATTAATTTATTATTATTATTAATAGATTAAATAATTAAAAAAAGAACTGCTAAAAAAATGAGTTATTGTAAATTAATAGTTAATGTGAACATGAATGTCCTCAAGTATTAAAAAAGTCATCGTAGCGTGCGAGTGTGGTTAGGTTATCGGTTTGCGAATGTTAGGGTCGTGAGTTCAATTCCTGGCGTTTGGGAATTTTTTCTCAGTTAGGTATATTTACTTTAATTATATAAGGTATATAAAAACAAAAGTAGGTAGGGAAAAAGATTAAATTAAACAATCATAAAACATAAATAAATCAGTTCATTTTTACTAGTTTAAATAATTAATTTCATTGTTTTTTACAGTTGTTTCAACTTCGTTTTTTATTGGCGCCTCCTGTAATTATGATAATTATTTACGCATCCTGGAACTACAAGAAATAGTTAAAAAGTAGTAAAAACCAGGTTTTCTGTATGTAGACGGTCATTAGAATTAGTAGGCCTTTAATAGGGATACTTGTTTGGGGCCACATTAATTTTCTACTGACGGACCCCATAACATTTTGGGTAACGAAACTGGTAAGGTTCCTAGCAATTTGCTCTATTTGGCCCCTAATGTTAAAAAGACAAACTTCTACGGTCCCTAACAATGCCACATTGCAATTTCTACACGGGTTATTAATTGAAAAAATATCGAGACTTTAAGACGAGACGAGATTCTATGTCTCAAGACCAGACTTTTTCGAGACTCCTCTTTGTTGGTCTTAACATTTCACGACGAGACGAGATGAAGAAGAATTTTGTCTTGTCTCGTTTTGCGGCCACACTATTTAAAACTCAAAGTTTTTAAAAACTTCGCCAAAAAAGCGTGTTTTTTAACCTAGCACCACAGTTTTTTATCTCAAGAGATGAAAATTGGTATACGTATGTATTTTCACGTGTAAATTACAATAAAAAATCTTTAATGTTTCATATTATATATTATATTAATTCCATATTTTTACATAATCGTTTAATCATATTTAAAAAAAAATTGATTTTTTTTATATTGTTTAAAGTATATTCAAAAAGATCATTTATAAATTATGAGAAGTATTTAGAGAAGCAAAAATAGACAACATTTAACGTTTTATTACAGAAAAAATACAGCGAAAAATATTGGAGTTGATCTTTACATTCTTTTAGCAAAAAATAGAAGTTTTAAGCGAGGGTACGGTACCCTCGGTGTTAGTGCGAGTTCCACTCACACTTGTCCGGTTTTTTTTAAATAATACGACTTTTTCGACCTTTCTTTTACATACTGCAATAAAATACTAATTTTTTTGGAATATAAAAGGCTGTTTAAATATTCTTTTATATATATATATATATATATATATATATATATATATATATATATATATATATATATATATATATATATATATATATATAAGAATTCTAAATATATATATATAAGAATATACACTACCGTCCGAAATTGTGCGAACGCTAACATCTCGAGCTATTACAAAACACACCCTCACAGAAACAGTGATAACTCGGTTAAAAATGAAGCTAGATGCTTTTATTAAATTGCATTGGAAAGCTTATTAAATTTCCAATGAAATGCCACTATTTTAAGTTGTATTGCATAAATAGGAAGCGAGATATCATGTTATGAAGACAAAAAAATAATTCTATTTTTTTCGGAATTTCTTACTCTGACTTTGACTCCTGGCACAGTTTAGCAAAGTTTATGAAAAAAATTGTTACTTTTACAGACTATTCCTTGTAACCTAAGCTTTAAATAGAGACCAAGGACAGCAAAAAATATTTACCGGTTCCCGAGATATTACAAAAAGAGTCGGACCGTGCCAAGCAGAATTTTCAATCATCGATTTCTCTAATTCGCCGTTGAGTCAATTACTTGTCTGTGAAAAAAGTGTCGAAAATTAATTTTACCAAGTACATTCTTACTGGGATCCACTTCTTAAATATCGATATATAATAAATTAAATTAAAAAGTGGATCCCAGTAAGAATGTACTTGGTAAAATTAATTTTCGACACTTTTTTCACAGACAAGTAATTGACTCAACGGCGAATTAGAGAAATCGATGATTGAAAATTCTGCTTGGCACGGTTCGACTCTTTTTGTAATATCTCGGGAACCCGTAAATATTTTTTGCTGTTCTTGGTCTCTATTTAAAGCTTAGGTTACAAGGAATAGTCTGTAAAAGTAACAATTTTTTTCATAAACTTTGCTAAACTGTGCCAGGAGTCAAAGTCAGAGTAAGAAATTCCGAAAAAAATAGAATTATTTTTTTGTCTTCATAACATGATATCTCACTTCCTATTTATGCAATACAACTTAAAATAGTGGCATTTCATTGGAAATTTAATAAGCTTTCCAATGCAATTTAAAAAATGCATCTAGCTTCATTTTTAACCGAGTTATCACTGTTTCTGTGAGGGTGTGTTTTGTAATAGCTCGAGATGTTAGCGTTCGCACAATTTCGGACGGTAGTATATATATATACATATATATATATATATATATATATATATATATATATATATATATAAATTTTATCTAAGTTACTTTTAGCGGAGAAAAGGGTATTAAAGTGTGTTTTGGTGTGTAAGACGATTCCTTAGCTTGTAGTGGTGAATCCAGATGGGACCCAGGTGAGCAACCCAGATGAGCTCATAGATTTAGTTTTCATTAAAATGAATAAATAAATCATTATTTATTAATAACAAATAAGTCAAATTATAAATGAAAAACATTATTACTTTATGATTTTTACTTTTTTAATTAAATGGTGACCAAAAGCGTCACCATTTAATTAAAAAAGTAAAAATCATAAAGTGATAATGTTTTTCATTTATAATTTGACTTATTTGTTATTAATAAATAATGATTTATTTATTCATTTTAATGAAAACTAAATCTATGAGCTCATCTGGGTTGCTCACCTGGGTCCCATCTGGATTCACCACTACAAGCTAAGGAATCGTCTTACACACCAAAACACACTTTAATACCCTTTTCTCCGCTAAAAGTAACTTAGATAAAATTTTCTTTTTGTAAAAAGGTCAATGGATACGTAATAAAGCAAAAAATGCAAAAAAGTGAGATTTGAAAAAAATCTGAATAGACCCCTTTTCGAAATTCACGATTCTATTATTTTATCGTAAAAATACAAGTTGACGCATCAAAAATCTTGAAGATACAAATAATGAAACAAGTTGAATAATTAAATAATAAATAAAAGGAGTAGAAAAAATAACAGTTTAAAAAATTAATAATTTTAAAAATAAAATGAAAGGAATTAAACAAACACAAATAAGATAGTTATAAATTGCACCACCTTTGAAATTGGGTTTTTAAAAAATTATTTTTGAATAATACCTACAGAAATGTTAAAAACACGGGAGATGTATATTTTATTACACAAAAAGGAAGACGAAGAAGGTAAAGAAGAAAGAAAAGGTAACTAAAATAAAAGTAAACGGAAGCTTGAAAGCTGACAAGCACTACTTTATAAAAAGCGTATCTTGCACGTAAGAAAAGAAAGGTAGAATATTGTTTTTTCTTACTTTTTTTCTGTTAAAGTAAAATACCAGATAACCTCAGCAGCTGTGACAATTTTTTATTTTTACGACTATCTACCTCAGTCTTATTCCCATTGCATAAGTGAAAATAAAGTTAAAAAACAAGAAAGAAAAAATTATTGTTACTTAAATTATAGCAAATGTTCCGGAAATGTTTTATTTGAGTTTTAAAGCTACCGGATTTAAATAATTCTTGGTGAAAAGAATATTTTAAAAAAAGAAAGCAAAAACAAAGTCAAGTTTTAAAAAAAAATTTTTTGTAATTTTAATTTATATGACTATTTAATTATTTCTTCGTTTATTTGTATAATTAGGTAATTATCTTATAATTACAAATCGTTCACTTCAAGTACAGTGTAGGGGAGACTGGGGTAAACCCGCTCACATTTTTAGCAGAACGCGGTAAAAACCTAGGAAATTATTCTCTAAATCCAAGTTAATTTATATAGTTTGAAAGCTTATGATTTCTACTAACAAAATAAAAAAGAATTTTTGATTTTTCTGTTTTAGTTTTACTTAGGGGAAATTTTTAAAACACATATACCAAATTTCGAATTCACAATTTTCTAGGGTAAATCCGCTCACCCCTCGGGGTAAACCCGATCATTTGATTTTTTTTAAAGAATTTAAGGTAATCCCGACAGTATTATTTTGTATATATTAAATTTCTCCTTATTTCCGTCTTCAGAATGATTTATTAATGATAAGTTATGAGTTTTATAAACAATAAATATTGATTTATTAAATAATAAGTATAGGTTTCATGAATTCCAACTGTGAATTTAAATAATATTTTATTAAAAGAAAATTAAAATATAGTTACAATTTTGGATGTAACAAGTTATATAGATTTTATTACACAGGCACAAAAAAAGTTGTCTGTTTTTTGAACCAGACATACATATCATATAGGGAACGAACCTGGAGTCATAATTGCTCCATCACCCTCTGTTTTTTTTAAATCGAGAAAACTACCCTTAACTTCAAATTTTAAAGTAAAAAAAAATGGAATCACAGATTTCTCTTAAAAACAAAACAATAAATTTATCTACTTCTGCTACAACAACTCAGAAACAATGTCAACATTGCTTAAGCACCCTTTGTTTTTTATTAAATAAAAAAAAACTACCCCTAAAATGTAAAAATTTAAAATTATAATATAAAAACCCACATTGGTTTTCAAAACAACAAAATAAATATATGTACTTCTCTTTCAACATTTCAAAAGCAATATTAAAATTACTTAACCATCCACTGTGTTTTTATATTGAAAAATCTACCCCTAATATGTAAAAATTCAAAATGTATAATAAAAAAATGAAAAACCACATTGTTTTTCAAAATAGAACAATAAATTTATGTACTTCTCTTTCAACCACTTATAAGCAATGTCAAAATTGCTCCATCACCGTCTGTTTTTTAAATTGAAAAACCAACCCTTAAATTTACAAAATAAAAGTTTAAAGTAAAAAAAAAAATGAAAAACCACATTGTTTTTCAAAACAGAACAAGAATTAATTATTTTAATTATATTGAGAATTAAAACATTAAAATTTTACTTATTAGGGGTAGTTATTTCAATTTGAAAAAACAAAGGGTGATGGAGCAATTTTGCTAATGCTTTAGAGTTGTTAATAAAGAAATACATAAATTACTTGTTCTGTTTTGAAAAACAATGCGGATTTACGTTTTTTTACTTTAAACTTTTATTTTGTAAGTTTAAGAGTTGGTTTTTCAATTTAAAAAAACAGAAGATGATGAAGCAATTTTGACATTGCTTTTGAGTTGTTGAAAAAGAAGTACAAATATTTATTGTTCTATTTTGAATAACAATGTGGTTTTTCATTTATTTACATTAAAATTTTATTTTGTAAATTGAAGGGTAGGTTTTTCAAAAAAAAAATTAGAGGGGGATGGAGTAATTTTAAAATTGCTTATAAGTGGTTGAAAAAGAAGTACATAAATTTATTGTTCTATTTTGAAAAACAATGTGGTTTTTCATTTTTTTATTATACATTTTGAATGTTTACATATTAGGGGTAGTTTTTTCAATATAAAAACACAGTGGATGATTAAGTAATTTTAATATTGCTTTTGAAATGTTGAAGAGAAGTACATAAATTTATTTTGTGGTTTTAAAAACCAATGTGGGTTTTTTGTCCTTTAATATTATCATTTTTACATTTTAGGGGCAGTTTTTTTGATTTAATAAAAAACAAAGGGTGCTTAAGCAATGTTGACATTATTTCTGAGTTGTTGTAGCAGAAGTAGATAAATTTATTGTTTTTAAGAGAACTTTGTGAGTCAATTTTTTTTACTTTAAAATTTGCAGTTAAGGGTAGTTTTCTCGATTTAAAAAAAACAGAGGGTGATGGAGCAATTTTAGCCGAAAAAGACAGCGACAAATTTTGATTATTTGTTTGCGTTGTTTGTTATAACCGTTATAACCTAATAATCACCAATAATGACTGATAAAGACATGATTCCGCTCAATGTTGCCAACTAATATTGACAGTTCAGCGCCATCTATTGAAAAAAAATCGTCACAAATCGTGAAATGCGGGACATTCAAAATGTTAAATATTTAACTAATTACCCAATAATTTAATAACATTGACAGAAAATGAATATTATTTCTCTTTTAATAAATATTTTTAATATTAAAAATTTTAAGATCGCCATAAAAAACGCAAATACTGTTAATACTGATTCGGCTTCCTACAAAAATTTAATAAGTGAGCGGCTTTACCCCGACTTTATGTGAGCGACTTTACCCCGAAAGTATTTCTCACATTTCAGAATAAATTTAAATAAATCTCTTTGCAATCAAACAAAACTACATATATATTTCGAAAAAGGACATCCAATAGCATCAAAAAAATTTTGTCGAATAAATTAAGTCTTAAAAATAATAATCGAAAAACTTAGAAATCCGAAGATCATTTTTTCTTTTTTGCACTTCTAAAAAATTGAACGCCTCAGATTCTATGACGAATTCATGAAACAAAACGAAAGTTCGTTAACATTAGTTGTATGTTAAGTACTATTCACAGTACAAATATCTCCATCTTAAGTTGAGTTTCTAGCGTCAAATCGCTAGTGAGCGGGTTTACCGTGTGCGCGGGTTTACCCCAGTTTCCCCTACTCATGCTTAAAAGACAATTATTATAAAAAAATTACATTACATTTACATTTAAAATTACATTTAATTATATGAATTTAATGAATGAAATATGAATGTTAAATAAATCTCATACGGATTTTAGCTTTTTAAATTTCTGTTTGTTAAACAATAATTGTTTAAACAAATTAGGAAAAAGCACATTTAATTGAAACTTTGTGTATTAAGGTAATTTATAATATTAGTACAAAACATGCTTCAAAATTGAAGAAACTAATGCAAGAAATTAATGCAAATTTATGTGGTAATATATGAAACCAAATCGCCATTATACTTTACAGGGTTAGTTTATATATTATATATTTCATTCTATCTTTGAGTAAATATATATTATATATAAACTAACCCAGTAAAGTCAAGTGACGATTTGGTTAAGCGCATAAAGCGCTATCCCAGCATCTCACTTCGAGGGCTATCCTATGAGACTTGGTGTTCGAGTCCACCAGAGAAATGAAATTTCTATATGTTAACCTAATTTGCGTCTACAGCCAGCTTTATTAGGAGTACTCGCATTCGCCTAGACCACCTGTTAATTAGGTTTTCTCGCCAGAGGAGAAGGAAACTGTAGAAAACCTCTCTTGAGTACAACCGGTTTTATCGACAGACAAGTTCTAATGGTGTGTACCGGACAATAATCGACAGTGCATATCATTATACCTTGACTTAAAACCTCCCGCTTGATAAATCACGAAAGTAGTGAGAAAAACACCGGGCTATAGCGAACAACAAGGCGGTCTCCCATCCAAGTACTAACCGCACTGAATGTTGCTTAACCCCGGTGATCGCAAGCCACAGAGTCTCACCACTGTGATTTACCATCGGTGAAAAATTAAAAATTTTTTAAACCTTTTTAAATAATAATTTCACTAAAAAAATTTTTTAATAATTTTTGAAAACTTCCTGGTAACTTCTAGGAAGTTTATATAAGAAGCTTCCATGAAGTTATCAGGCAGTTTCCATGGGAAGCTTCTAAGCTGCGGACATTATTGTATTTACTGGAAATTTCCAGGAAGTCACCAAGGGTAACTTTCGAACGTTGCCACGGGAAACTTCCTGAACGTTTCCTTGTCGCTTTTCCAGCAATTACGCTCCTTTTTCCGGCGTAAGAATACAAGATTCGTAAGGACTACTGGCGGGGAAAATTTTTTTTTTGTTACAAAATTTTTTTCGGAAAAATGATTTTTTTGAAGACAAAAATTTATTTACAAAATTTTTTTTTTGAATATTCAGTAAAATAATTTTTTTTTGAAAATTTCTTTACAAATTTTTTTTAGAAAATTTATTTACAAAAATTTTTTTAAAAATTTCTTTACACAGCTCGTTACATTAATTAAAATCCAGCTCGTCCTCAAAATCACGTCAATTTCGGAAATAGACCACCAGTTCGAGAAGACATCGAAAACAGGAGTCCTAAAATGCAGTTAGATCAAGATCATCCTCGAGTTCACTTTAATCCAAATGCCTAATCTAATTCAGGAAGACCCCTGAGTAGAAACTATGATCCCTACTCCCAGTTACCTCCTATCCAAGACCCCTTCGGCTGGTAGATCCATGATCTATGTGAGAGACGAAGATCTTTTAAATCTTCTACCCTTTTTCTATCTGGTATATCTGCCAGATGGTACGAAGTAAATCGCTATCGTTGGTCGCTTTAGTGATACTGATTTCCAATTTGAATTTATGCAAGATATTCATCGTTGAACACAAAGAGAACAAGAATCAGTAGCTGATTACTTGACCTGCATGCGACAGGTTGGTTCCCCGGCTCCCAGAATACGAAGAAATAAATTTTGCCCATCGCAACTTGTTACTTCGTTTACATCAGGGAGTAAGACTAAGGAGACTGCACTGACTGTGTGAAGTCTCGAAGAAATAAAACCTTTTTCTGTAGGGGAACTATACTCGCAGAATGACAAAACTTATACTCTGCGCGCATGCGCAGTACTGCCGTACTAAGGAAAAACTTATATAACTAACAATTTTGTGAAATTTTAGTTTTTGGTATCAATCAACTCGGAAAGAAAAACCGCATTTAACTGTGTTAATAAAAATTAAATATAATAATTAATGACTGCAAAAAACGATAATTAAAAATCGAGGAATATGAAGAAAATTAAGAAATACTTGATAAAAAGTGATACGAAGTACTTTGCGTGCTCTGAAAATTGTACGAATCATCAAACTCGACTATCAAATCCGTAGGAAAAACATACACAAAGTGATATATGTTCTTTTTCAATCGAACACATGGTCGAGCACGACGGTTGCGTACGAAATGAAAACCACGCATCTGCATTACCCGAAACATGTGTAAGTTCTTCTATCTTAAAGTTGGCCGAGGCACCACGTAACTGCACTTCGGTTACATTCGCCATTATTTGTCGGGTATATTCGGAGAGGTAAAATGGTATTTACTAATACGATTTAAAATGCATTGAATGATTAATTTAAATTTATACAGTAGTTTTTATTGCATATATAACTAGGCAATAAATGAAAACTACTTAAATATAATACATTATTTTCAGTTTAAAAAATATTTCCTAAATAATAATATTTCCCTATGCAAATGAATATTACTGTAGGCCTATAATGTTAGCTACATTTTATTAATTTTATTTCCATCACCATGTACTGCTCCATACCAAGCGACATAGAAAATGTGTAAGTTTTTAATTCTGATCGTCGTGCCTAGCTCGAGTGCCCGTGCGAGAGAAACAACGCAAGTGACTATGTGTAAGTTTTTCCTTCATATTTTCAAAAAGCAGGGTCAAAATTCGTGAAGTGGGCAACTAATTTTCAGTTGGTCAAGCTTTCTTCATGAAATTTATGTTTTTCTAATTGAAATAGAAAATAAAAAATACAAGTTGAACAGTTTTGCAAAATTCGATTTTTTGTTGTAGTTATTGTTAAACAAACTTTTATGCATGAATTTAGAAAAAATAAATTTTCTAATAAACTAATAGATTTTTTAAATTGATTTTTGGTATGGTTTCATAAAAATAACACGGTTTTTGATTGACATATTTCATTTAAAAATTTAACGTAATTTGGTAAAATTATAAACAATTTATTTAAACAAATGAAAATAAATTCAACTTCTCGATCTGTTTTTTTATTTTCAAAAATTGAATATTGTTCCTTATTTAATGCCCAAGTATTTCCAAAAAGAAAAAATTGGTATTTTACATTTTTTCAAAAGATATAAATAATTATGTCCGAGCGCGCATAATACACCTTGCTCGGCGCGGAAAACGCAACATTCTGAGACAAGTTTAAACCTGCAGCACTGCACATTTTGAATCGTTACGGTTAAGGAAAAATCGACGATCGAACTTTTATTATATTTTTCTTCAAAGGTAAATTATATATTTTATAAAAAAATTCAATAATTGTTTCGTTAATGTTGTAAAATGATTGCCAAAGATTAGTTCTTTTTAGGATTCGGAATTCAATGAAATATTGTTTTATTTATTTCCAGACAGGTAAAATAGTTGAAAATTAGTTGATTTTATCGAAAATTTTTTGTGAAATATTATTCTTTTTTTAATCTAGGATCGTGTAAAAAAGACAAATAAATTATATTCCGTTACGAGTTTTCATTGTTTTTCTTTTGCAACGCATAATGTTTTAAATAACGTTTGAACCGGTAGCATTCGTGATGTTTCAACATTTAGTAGAATAATTGTAAAAAGTAAAAATTTATCAAATCATTTACTGCAAGTAAATATCATAAGTGGTAAAGTGAACTTAAAAATGCCTAAAGCAAATTGTTGTTGTAATCCTTTAAATAAAAAAGGACACAAATGGGTTTACAAGAATGTTGTTAAAGTGACTGAAAATTGGAACGAGAAATTTACTAGCTTCGTAGGACAGTACGTTTGTAAGACTTGTAAATCACAACTGTACAAAAATTCGGCTGGAAATTGTCAATTACTTGACGCATCAAAGCATAATGAAATGAAAAATTCCACAGAAGATAGTGATGAATCAAGTAATAGTGATATTGAAGATAGTGTTAAACGTGATCCTGATTTCACAAACAACGAAATTAAAAATATGAAAGTAAAAGAAGTAAATAGGCTTCTTATCGAAATTGGTGAACCACCACTTAAAAAAGTGCGATTTGATAATTCAATTCCTAAAAAAACTCAAGAAAAAGACAACGTCATAAATGAAAATTGGATTCAAGATGTAAAAATAGCTATTTCTAATGCAAATTCACGAAGTTCTAAGATTTCTCTCCTGGCTACAGTTCCTCTTGAATGGAGTATATTAAAAATGAAGAATGTGTTCAATGTATCTCGTAGAATTGCATCAAGAGCTAAAAAATTACATATTGAAAATGGATATGGAGCGAAACCTGAACCAAAAATCGGTCGACGAATAAAAACTGAAGTTTTGGAAAAAGTCGAAAATTTTTATTTATCCGACGAAAATAGTCGAATATTGCCAGGTAGGAAAGACTACATTTCGATTTTGAAAGATGGAAAACGTTGTCAAGAACAAAAGAGATTAATCCTACATAATCTCAGTGAGTTGCACGAAAAATTTCAAAAGACTTTCCCGGAAATAACGATATCTTTATCAAAATTTGGAAAACTGCGACCTCGTGAGTGTATTTTTGCAGGGCAATCAGGTACACATAATGTTTGTGTATGCAAGATACATGAAAATCTGCGATTAAAATTCTTTGCAATTAAACAAGAGTTAAAAAAAAAGTGTTCCGAGTTCAACATCAATTATAGTGATTCATTCAAAGACATGATATGTGAAAGTGCCAAACCAGATTGCTATTTTTCAAATTGTGAAGACTGTCCTGGGCCCTCAAAAATATATGATAAGTTGAAAATGTTACTTGAGAGTAACAATGTATCACAAATTAACTTTCAGCAATGGACAAATACTGATAGGTAAGGAGAAGAACTTTCATTGTACAGGGTAAATTTTGAAAAAACTTTTGCTAGTAGTGTCCAGTAAAATTATTGATTTTTAAGAATTTGTATTTTCTTTAACGATCATAGTTATAAAATTTATTTTCACAAATTTTTGATCAAATTGCAACTCTTTTTAAAACTTTTACTACAAACACGTTACAAGATCCTAAAGTTCTGAACGTTCAAATGAACGAAATTTATTTATTTCTTCTCCAAATTAAATTTTTATTGCAATTATTTTGCGTTTCTATCCAAAAAATTAATTACTGAGTTTCTAAACGTAAATATTTCAGTTTTTAAATTTGTTTGTGATTAGTAATTTATTAAAATATCTTCAATAAAAAATATTTCGTTCATTTGAACGTTTAAAACTTGGGGATCATCACGTTACTTTTTTACCAAAAATATAGAACAATTTATCACAAGTTTTAATTTAAAAAAAATCAAAATGTTAAACTTAAAAAACCCAACTTCAGTTTAAAGTAATTTTCTTATTTATACTTTTAATTAGCAATCATGAATATTTGTTTATTAACTTTTATTTTTTAAGGTGCGAACTAGTAGAGCAATCTTTACAAAGAGAAGAATTCTTAAAGATTCTTACCGATGATTTACCTGCAGTTCTAAAACACGATTTTTTAACAAGAAGCCAAGCTTCTCATTTTCGTGAAGTAAGAAATACACTGAAAGAAGGAGATTTTATTATTTCGTTGGACTTCTCAGAAAATTACACTTGCCAAGTGCAAGATGCCATTCAGTCTCAACATTGGGCTAACATTCAATCAACTTTGCACCCATATGTTGTGTATTACCGAGAAAATAATACAACTAAAAGTTTGAGTTATGTTATAATTTCAGAAAATCTACATCATAATGCGAGTTCAGTGCACTTTTTCAATTGCAAATTAATCGCCCACTTAAAAAGAAAATTTGGTTCTGAAAACATAAAAAATGTGTCTTACTTTTCAGACGGTGCTGCTTCTCAGTACAAGAATAAATTTAACCTAATTAACCTAATGAAACATGAACAAGACTTCGGCATTAAAGCCCAGTGGAATTTTTTCGCCACTTCACATGGCAAAGGTGCGTGTGATGGGATTGGTGGCACCGTAAAAAGACATGCCTTCAAGTCTAGTTTACAAAATAAACAAATTACCACTCCAAAGCTTCTTTTTGAATGGGCGAAAAATTTTTTTAAGAAAATAGACTTTGATTTTTGCACAAATGAGGAACAAATTGCACATAACGAAACTTTAAAAGCTCGTTTTGAAGTAGCACAAACTGTTAAAAATACTCGGCAATATCACAGTTTCACTCCAATTGATAATAAAAGAATTGCCTGTAAAATATTTTCGGAGTCAACGAAATATGTGTGTGAATACGTTGTAAATAAGAAGGCTCAGTTGTAAAAAAAACTCTAAAGTTTTTATAAAAATAAAGTCTTTATAACAATCAAACAAAATTCTGAATTATTTGCAAACTAACTTTTCACGAACACTGGCCCGTCACACTGTTACTTAGCGGCCGATACTTTCGCGCCGAGCAAGGTGTATTATGCGCGCTCGGACATAATTATTTATATCTTTTGAAAAAATGTAAAATACCAATTTTTTCTTTTTGGAAATACTTGGGCATTAAATAAGGAACAATATTCAATTTTTGAAAATAAAAAAACAGATCGAGAAGTTGAATTTATTTTCATTTGTTTAAATAAATTGTTTATAATTTTACCAAATTACGTTAAATTTTTAAATGAAATATGTCAATCAAAAACCGTGTTATTTTTATGAAACCATACCAAAAATCAATTTAAAAAATCTATTAGTTTATTAGAAAATTTATTTTTTCTAAATTCATGCATAAAAGTTTGTTTAACAATAACTACAACAAAAAATCGAATTTTGCAAAACTGTTCAACTTGTATTTTTTATTTTCTATTTCAATTAGAAAAACATAAATTTCATGAAGAAAGCTTGACCAACTGAAAATTAGTTGCCCACTTCACGAATTTTGACCCAGCAGACATCGTAAGTTACATTTTGCATAGAATTTGTTTAAATAATTAATTTTTTTTTGCAAAATTAGAATCAGCGCATACACTTTCATTAGAGAAGTGTTAATTAATTATTAAATATTTATTTCTAAAACGGAGTTCTTGAAGCAAACAGTTTTTCTCTATTTTCTCTGTTTGACAGGGATTGCACTTATGTAAGTTTTTCCTTAGTACGGCAGAGTACATGCGTATATTTCCCTCTCTTTTTAAATCGTAAAATATAAGCACGTGAGAAAACAAAAACATATCAAAAGGTTATGGTTGTGTTTTGGCACACGTTTCTTAAAATAAAATATTTTGTTGGAGCAGAATTTTATATGTAGGTTGGATTTAATAATATTATAATACTTACAATTATTAGATTTAATTACATTACAATTAATATTTATGATTTATAAAATTATTTTGAGTAACAGAACGAATTATTTCCAAACAAATTTATTATTTTATTTTCCAGTGTTTTTCTTGTATGAGAATTAAATTACAAAATTATGGTTTGTTGCATCCCAGGATGCAAAACATCATATTACAATGACTGTTTTGTTTTTTTTATTTATAAAGTATATAATTAAAGTAAATTACAAATTCGTAAATATTGTTTATTTACGAATGTTTCAATTGTTTCCACATAGAATAAAACACTTTGCAGTTATATACAAAAAAAATTTATTCTGAACATATATAAAAATTTAATTACATTATTAATATATTACTTACCACTGAAAAATATACACTCTTTAATATATATTTTTGTATATATATATATATATATATATATATATATATATATATTTAATAAATTTATTTTTTTCAATCTACTAATAGTTATTATTAATAATATTCCTGAAACGCACAACAATCACAAACTTTAAACATAACCTTCTCAACTTGTAGTTTTTTATGATTTTCTCAGTCGTCTGGGTTAGTAAGAAAGACAGAGACAAATATATTATATGTGCGCATGCGCAAAAACTACAATTTTCCTTCTTACATATAGTTTCAATGCGACGAATGGTTTTACTTCCATAGCATTAGTGGAGTCTCCTTAGTCTTACTCCCTGGTTTACATCTAACGCTTCCCCGATCAAAAATATGGAATTTTACACACTTTGAACAGTTAGCTGTTGCCGCAGAAAAAGCATTTAGGGTTGCCAGATCACATCAACCCCCTTCTAGACCCAAAAGTTTCCTACTTCCCGATTTGGCTTATAAAGTTTAACAAGGCCTTTACCTAGAAAGAGAGAACAGCTTCACCTAGTCGAAGAAGATTATGTCTCTGAGGGAGAAGGCGAGAAGTTTAAAATTGACTAATGCTAAATCAAAACCCCAACAAGAACCCTAAATCCTCCTCAAAGTACTCCACAAAGACAAGATTCCTCTCAATCTACTAAATCCCCTGATGGGTCAAAATTCGGATCCCCGAAAGCAACAGAATCTGCTACTAAATCTAGTTCTAACAGACCCTCTAAACCCACTTGTTGGAATTGCAAAAAAGAAGGCTATTTTCGCAATAAGTGTCAGGATCCCAGAGTCATTCGCTGCTATGGTTGTGATAAGGAAGGCGTTATCAAGCCCAAGTGCCCTAACTGTTCGGGAAAAGGTGCACAGGAATATTCCACATTGTATATTTTTGTAGAATTTTTGATAACTTTTAGGAAATGTCCGAGATAACCCGGCTAAATAGTATTGTGACCACGCGGCAACAAACCCTTGTCCACTTGTCCCTTGTCTATGACGAGCTCGTCCGCATCTTTAACATAGCCCTAGGATATAAGAAGACATCCGGAATTTAAAGTATGTCATCGTCAAAAATGGTATCAAGGCGGCCGAAATGACCGGACAGTTTGAAGGGGCAGGAAAAATTCTCACCGACTGGAAGGCGGACAACCAGAAATTGTTGCGGACGATCCAAACGTTGAGGGAAGACTTGAGGAGCTACCGAGAACCCTTACCGAAAAACGTGCCCTGGACCGTTGAAGACGAAATAAAGAATATAGAGGAGCCTAGTTGGAAGTGGTTAAAACCATTTCGCAACATAATCTCCGCAAACGACATCCTACTCGATCCCGATCGCCGACTTGCCGAACATCGGGTTGTCCAATCGACTATGGCAACCGCCTATAATATCCAAAAAAAAACCAGCCTCTTTTCGGCCACCACAAAGGAGGATTTCAATATCCCCTACACCACCAACCCATTCCAACCATCCAACAGCCCACCACCAAAACCAATTCCATCGCTATTAAAATTGCGATTTTGTTTGTTATTATTATTGTTTATATCGAATTGTTAATTTGATTGCTTATAAAATTAATAAACATTATAGCTTTGAATGAAAAACCCATTACAAGATGTAAAAGCTATCAAACTAGAATCGTTTTTTAAGATTAAATAAATTTTGAGTTAAATGGGTTAAAAGATAACCAATTTATTAACGTAAATATGAAGATTTAATTCTTTAAAGTTAAAAACTTTTTTTGTTGCTCATTTCATTTCAATGTATAATTTTTATTTTACAATAACTAAGAAATAAATATTTTCCAAACCGTGTTGGTTAATAATTGATAAAAACAAGTTTACGGTAAATAAAAATTTGTAATTTGTTTACTGTGAAAAATTTAAAAAGAGAAGTTATTTTTATAGAATTTAAAGAAAATACTGTTTATTTATTTGTGAATGATTTAGGTCTTAAGTTGAGTTTATTACGTCAAATAGCTAGTTTCGAATTCGCCACATTTGAATTGAATAACAAAAATTTTATTCTAAAATCTGAAGTTTTTCTACTTTAAAAGTATTTTTTCCAGAACAATTTTTTAAGTGAAAAATTTATATTTACCATAGAGGTAATAATAGAGATGAAAAATAAGAAGCTGCGAAAAGTAGTTGAGAGAGTAGAAAAAAATTTACAACTAGGCTATTTGACAAGATGCAGGAGAGTTATCTTGGAATTCGCAGCATCTCTCGAGTTTCTCCCCCACTAGAATCGGGTGGGTTCCTGTGGGTAATTTCCTGTACGCGATCGCACTTCACCCTTCTCTTGTGTATATTCGATATTCTCGTGCCGCAACCAAACCCATCGGAATTTTTTTCAAGTAATAACTCGAAATATGTTGCAAATAAGCCTTCAAATTTTTTCTTATTTTCTCTTTCCTTTCTATTCTTTTTTCTTTGTTGAATTTCCCCATATTTTTTCTTTTTTGATATATTATGTGAAGAGTGGAATAAGAAAATTTTCGTGATTTCCTTTTCCTAAAAAATTTCTGAACTTCACTATATACATTCAATATTACTTACATGCTCCATCAACTTCTTTTCTAAAATTTCTTCAATTTAAATAAATTTGCAATATTGTGATGTAGATCAATTTCTATTTGAGCAGGGAAATTTAATGAATTCTTTGTATCATCATAATAGTTATTGTTTTTTACTAAATTTTAGTAAAAAATAAAACTATTTGTAAAATATAGAATAAATATGTTGGTGATTTTTTGTGACTTGTTTCAAAAATTAATTTTAACTCCACTTTTGAGAAAAAACGCATAAAACTGCTGAATACAATAAGGTAGTTGTAAATTGGTATTTTCTTTGTATAAAAATGTATTTAAAAATCGATATCATTCGGAAAACGATTTTAAAAATAACGTAAAGTCAAGTTTACATTTTTCTCCCTGCATTTTTGCGAAACGGTTTATGGGAATAAATATAATTTGAATTTATCGAATTTATCTTTTTCACAAAGGTATACACACGGAGAGGTTTTGCTTTCCAGTATAATAATCTCTTTTCTGTCAGTGAATATTTCATAGAAGGATTTAATAAAACATATTCTATTTTACGTTTTTTTATAAAAATGTTGGGTTATTATTCTTGTAGGTTACAATAACAATTACATTGTTTCATTTAGAAAAGTAAGAATAATAGTGAGAAAATTTTATGTAAAATCTTTAGGTCTTGCTTTTTTGGTTCTTTATTTTCTGATTATTTTTTATTATAATTTTTTATATGGTTTTAATTTAATACAAAATTAAAATAACAATTCAACAATATTTCTTAATGGGAACAAGGCATATTTTTTCTCTATAGGAAGAAATTTGTTTCGTTTCACGAAAGAAAATTGATTTACACGGCTGTTACTTTAGAATCTGCAGATCTTTGATAGTCAGAGTGAAAAGAGAAGGAAGAAAAGTAGATACAGGGAGAGAGGGAGAACTTTGAGGAGAAACTAATATTAAATCTGCACCCTCTCAAGTCTCCTTTTTGAAAGGAGCAACACTCTACACTGTATTTGGGATATTACTCCAGCAAAGTTACGAAACCTACACTCACCAACTTCTCGAAATTTATCCTTCAACTCCAGGAATTAAACACTTTCTTATAAACGTGAATTGAATATTATAACATTCACAGCGTTTCTCTACTTCAACTTTGCCTCGTATAATTTTTAAATTTTAACAAAAAAACTTCTCTAAGCGATCTTTAATGATAAATCAAAAGAAGAGTGTTTTTAATTTCACGTGATTCATTATTAATTATTTTCAAACATTTTTTTTTCTCTTCAATCCACTCAAATTATTTTCAAATTATTAAAAATTTTCTTAAGTCACCCTCAAACCATTCTTAAAAAAATTTTTTCCAACGGTATCAAATATTTAAATATTAGAATATTTTGTAATAAAACTCTTTAAAATAAAATAATTTCAACAAGTATTTATAAAACTTATGTTTAAAAAATAAATAAAAATTAGATTATTTTTTTAATTTTTCAAAAAAATTAATAAAAATTAGATTATTTTTTTAATTTTTCAAAAAAATGTACTTCTTTTCGAAGTTTTAAATAGAATTTTTCTCACGAATTCAATTATATGTTTACTGATAATAAAATTCTTAGTAAGAATTACATTGTTTTTAATAGGTACTATTTTACTAGACGAGACTAAGATCGCGCCTAATTTTCTATTTATTGCTTTAATTGTTATTTAATATTAATTAATTATTTATTCATTTTATTTAACCCTCCGTCACACACCTAGGGAGGGATTCCCTCTACGGTTTCAGTATTTTTAAAATAACTTTTGTTTTCCTCATTGCAAAATAAAATCAGTTTCTATACCTTTCAACAATTTATTCCTCAACACATTTCTAAAAAAACATTTAGTTTAAACATAATTAATATTTAATTATGAAGCTTCAAAGCTAGAAAAAACTCGAAAAAGTGAGGTTATGTTGAATAAAAAAATCAAGTTTTCAAAACATTTTTTGTTCCACTGTTGGTTAATGGCAAAATTATATTATAAATATAATTAAAATAAACTATTTTATGATTTTTTTGCTTATTTGTTAATGTTACATTATGTTTACATGTAAAGTGTAATTCCTTCGAAGATGTGCATTCGTGTAATTAATTATTATTTTTGAGACCGAAAATTAATTTTATTAATTTTATAATTTAGAATAATTTACTACATATTTGTAAGTTTGTGTTCAAATTAAATTTTTGTTGATTCCTTTGTTTATGTTGTAATGTCGCTTATTTTACAATGTGGTGAGGGATTCCCTCTAAACCTGTGTAAAGTCGTAATTTTTTCCAAGGTGTGTGGCGGAGGGTTAATATATCAAATTTAATTATTTCATAAAGATTTTAAAATAAATTAAAATTAAATTCTTATGATTAAATTCTTTATTTATATAATTCCAGACAGATTTATGCGATTCCTATACTTTCCTATGACTGTCTGATAGCTTTTCTTAACATAAGTTTTTATATTATTATTATTAATCCTTTAATCATATAAAATTTTTTTAATGATTCCCAAGATTGAACTTTTGAAAACGCAACATATAATTTGCCATGACTAAATACATCTATCTTTTCGAACATCTTCCCCTACTTTATCAAATGTTTGCCCTTGACTTTTGTTAATAGTCATGTAGCAAAAATAAGTTTAATGGGAAATAAGTGTCTTGTAAATGTAAAATATTTTCAAAATACAATGTAATTACATGTATAAATACAAAATCTCTCATTTTATCGTCTGTTAATATATAACATTTTATATTACTTGAAAGTTCTAATATTTGTAATCTCGTTCCATTGTATGAACCTCCATTAATACTAAGATTATGAATCACGTAATGTTCTTTAAACTTATTATAACACATATCTTAGAGCTATTGTACAAACATTTTTTCTATAACCCCCACAGCACTGAAGCTTTCCTAAAAATTTATTAATTATTTACTTGCAATATTCGGCATATTTAACTGAAAAGTTTAGTAAAAATTGTATAAAAATTTTAATGTTTCGATTAAATAAATGTTTAGCGCGAAAGTTTCACGAAATTTAATAGAATTTAATAAAGTATATCTCTATGTTTTCAGGTTAAACTTACTTTTGACACTTGAAAACCTAGCTTATTGAAAGTTGTACTAACGAAAAAAATGTTTATATTGTGAGATGTTCAAAAAATTTGATTAAAATTAAAAAATGTAATAAAAATAAAAAATTCATATTGTGTTTTAAAAATGTCCAACTTTTTTGTGCTTGTTAATGTATTCGTTTTACAAGTTCATAGGAGAAATATAAATATCCTTTTAATAGTTTTCGCTCTAAATTGTGTTAAATTAAATTCTTATTACTTCGAGTTATTACAAAAAATACGAATTATGTACTTATACCTACAATTAAAAATTTTAATAGCATATTTAAATACTGTATTAGATTTCAATTTATTGAAATAAGTTTATATTTTAAAACTATATCTTCGATGCCAGAAAACTTTATAATTCTAATAACGTTTTTAAGCATTCGAAATACGTATTTTTCACATTACTAATATGCGGATCAGATATAACTCCAAATTTCAGTTTGAGAAATATGTTCAAATCACACGTAGAAATTTCTATTTAAAGATTTTCTGTTTAAAAATAGAAGGTAAGGGAATAAATAACCGAAAGCCATTTTCAGTGTGTTTAGTGTGGTAGTAAAAATTGATATAAGTATTAAAAGTAATAATAAAAGTAATGGTTTGTTTTTAATTTTTATTTAATATCCTAATATTCAAATAGCATCAAATTATAAAAAGCTAATTGTCCAATGACAGACAGTTCATTTCAAAATTAAACCTCCCAATTCTATAACTCGATCTGCGCTCGAACGATCAGCTTAAAGGCAGTCAGTCGGGCGAAAGTATGAAAAAAATTAAAAGTTAAAAATAAATATTTTTAAAAACACTTTCTTTTATAAAATGAAAATGCGCAACTTTTTTCTCTTTAAAATTTTTTTGTAAAGTGTATATTGTCGACAGTAGAGACAAAAAACTAGAAATTTTTTGTTACACAATTTCATTGAATTTTAAAACATAAATCGTCATAACTCGGACAAATATTGACGGATTTCGTCCAAAATTAATATGTAATCCTGTTAAAGTCTACTGATGAAGATAAAATAATAAAAACATTAAAAGTGACTTTTTTTAAAACAATATTTAATTATAAATAGGGGAGTGTAGGTAACGACGCATCCTATGTTTCGACGACAAAAAGTCAGCGGGGAACTTTTGAGTTTAATAAACTTTCAGTGACAAAGTTTTTCATTATGAATCAAGGAAGTTTTCTAAAAGGGTTTTAATTATAATTAGATGTAGTTTTTTAGTTTCGACTTGTGGCTGAATATGTCATATGTAAGGTGTAAGTAATAGTTTCCTATCAAGTCAATTTCATAAAAGTCATATTTATTATATAAGCTTTTCGATCATGTCAACGCTGATCATCTTCAGTATTACTAAAAAATTAAATGTTCATAAAAGTTATATTAACAAAAAAACGAACATTCTATAGAGAGAGAGCCTGTACGCTGATCGTTCGAGCGCAGATCGAGTTATAGAATTGGGAGGTTCGGTTGACAAGTCCGAATCAAAAAATTAAAACTGCTTTTTAAAATGGAGGGTGCCTTGCATTGGCTTTTATCAATTTTTATTAGTATTTTATTTCGATCCGAGAATTTCATTTTTCAAACTATATTGTTAGTTATCGTCTTCGTTTTTCGAATGATCATCTCTTTTATTCTTTTATTAATTGTCAAATCCTTTCGTCTAATTTGCAAATTGTAACTGACAGATACAAATAATACAGTAATAACCTAGCGTAAATGTGGGTATTATCGAGGAATTTTGTATAAGTCATACTTTCAAGTGATTTAAAAATTATAAATGAATGTAAACGGCTTTGTTTTTTATTTTAAATGAATTTTTAAAGCTTTTTTTTGCTTTAAAAAAATGGACAATGTTGTAGAAAATAGTTTTAATATTTAAATAAATAATTAAATAAAATTATTTGCTTTTTGGATTTTGTAATAGTTGCTTAATTAAAATGTAGTAAATGTAAAAAATTAAAAGGAATAATAATAGTTTTTAAAATTAAAAATATAAATATTGCAAGAATTTGAATTAAAAAATTTTATGCGCTATAATAAATGGACTAATTCAATAATAGTAAACTAGTATCACAAGAAGAAAGATACTTGGTTTTATTATAAGGCTCATTTCATTTAAAAGATAAACTATAGTTTACAGGAAAGTTAAAATGTGAATATTCGATGATGTGTTTGTAATCAAATTTTCTATTTTATTTATTGTTTTAGAAAATCGATAGGGATAGTGGTTATAACATTAGAAGTAAATATTTTTAATGGCAGACATATTTTTGGCAGAATATGCTCACTTTTGTTTGGTTATGGTTCAACTTTATTTTTTTTAAATAAATAAGCCTCTTTTTGTGTAAATGTTAAGAAGCATTTATATAAATAAATATTAATTCTAATGCGTGGACAACAAACTTTTTATTTTTATACAAAAAATAAGAGATGATTGGTTAGGGTAGTTGGGAGCAGTAGGGGACATTTGAAACAGAAACAATATATAAAAAAGGACAAATATTATTCCAGTAAAAAAACTAATTCAAACGGATTGAAATAAATTAAGTTTTTTGGTAGAAAGCGGGATTCATTCAAGCTCTTTGTATATTTGATTAAATTTGCTTCAATTTGTGCAAACGAATTCGCATTTGAAAGAAATGACCAAGACATGCATTGAATTCATGCTGACGAATTAAAAAAAATTAAAGGCTCCAAAACTTTTCCACTGTATTGGTAAGAATAGAAGGTTTGGAAGTTCAATACAATTTGACAAATTCATAAAAATTGTAACATAGTTCCAATTCGTATTTGTCACAAAGCGGGATTCACTGAAGCTCTTTGTGAATTGTTTTGAATTTATTTCAATTAGTTTTTGTTTACTGGGACATGAAGAATATCTATATTATATTCACATAAATAATTTTTTATAAAAAAACCAAGTTTACCAGTCAAAAAAGTTCTATAGAATGATTCTATAGAGTGACTCTATAAAGCATTCTACAGAGTATTCTATAGAGTATTCTACAGCGAATTCAATAGAGAATTATATAGAATATTCTATAGAATATTTTGTAGAATTTATCTAAAAAAAATTTTTAATTTCTGCACGAATTGCATAGAATTTGTCCAGAAATTTTTTTTAAATAATTCGTGAAAAAAATTTTATTATTATTTTCAGATAAATTCTACAAAGTATTCTATAGAATATTCTATACACGGCGAAACTTTGTATACTAGTTTTCGTTAAACACACTATGTGTTTTTAGTAAATTGACTACTAAAAAGGGGAAAAACTGCGACGGTATCAATATATCGTAGTCTGACTATTAAAACCTAGAAAGAGAGTTTGAAAACTTAGTAGTCAGTTGTTCAAAGTTTAAAATTCATAACTTCACTAAAAAAACATTGTCGAATGTCAGTGTCAGACACATATATAAAATGTCGCATACTAATGAGTAAGGTTGAAATCTATTTTAACTATGTCGATTGATAACTTAATTTTAACGCAATCTAATCCAATCTTATTACCTAATATACAGATAAAGTAACGCACATTTTAATCGACTGAACGCATATACAATTTAGATTGAGAGAAAATAAGTCAGTGTTCCTATATACTAATGCAATATTTGTATTTCCTTTTGGGATAAAATTTGTATGCGTTACCTGAATGCTGTTTTGAAAAATGTTTGTTTGTTAAACAAAATTGATAAAATTAGTTAATTACTTAAAATTAATAAAGTCAATTTTTGAAATGAACATAATTAATTTTAATCCAAACGGAATATTTGTAATAAATTATAAAAATGTTTGACACATAGAAAAATAAGATATAATATTATTATTTCGTAAAATATTATTTATTCTTTTATTTAATTATTTTATTAAATTATTAAATTAAATAATATTATTTAAATAATTTAATTTTTTTATTATCAAAAAACATATTAATACTTCATTTACAATTATTTTTCATTAATTAAAAATAATTATATATTTATTTATTTGATACACTTGTTTATGCATGTAATATAGAGTAATAGAGTGTTTCGCTCTTAAATTAAAAATAAAAATAATATATATATATATATATATATATATATATATATATATATATATATAGGGGAGAGTGGGGCAAATCGGACCGTTGGGTAAACCGGACCCTCCTCAATATTTCCGAAATGGCGAAATTGTCAAAAGTGCTATTTAGAAATTTAAAACAGCCATGTGTAGTATACCTTATTTTTTTCAATTTGCCATTTTTTACTTTTGTTTGTACAACGCTGGGAGCAAAAGTTTTTTTACTTTTTTTCTACACTTTTACGAATTTTTTCTTAAGGAAATTCTGAGGAAATCGTGTAATATTTCCAAACATTAGGTCTTGGGATTTGAAGGTACCCACCTTAGGAATAGTTACCACCAAAAACTTTCATGAATTTGCAAAGCGTTTCTTTTTGACAAACATTTATTCTCAAAATGAGTCTGTGGGGCAAACCGAACCGTTTTCGGTGGGGCAAACCGGCCATAGGATATTTCCATTGAATTAAAGTTTTATAAAAATTATTTTTAAATAAAATGTTTTTTTCATTAAAATATTTACTTACAATGAACAATAATTGTCTTCCAATGAGAATTGGACCCTTTAATATTGTTTCTCTGATAATGACAAACATTTTAATTGATTTATTAAAAAAAATATTTATTTAATTAAAATTCAATTTCGAATTATTATTTTCATTACTACAACTATTGTTTACATGATTCTTTATGTTTTTTATTATTGTAGATTATGTAAATGCAATATTATAAATAAAAAACCAAACGGTCCGGTTTACCCCAGGGGGTGGGGCAAACCGAACCGTTTGCAAATTTTTTTAAAGTTAACACAGCAACTAAACAATAAAAGATAAAGTATAGGTGTCTCTGGGGAAAAGTTGTGCAATTAAATGATCTTTCAAACAAGCCCTCATAAAAAAATCGGTTGATTCGTTTAGTCACAAGAGTCAAAAAACCGTCAGGGGGTCCGGTTTGCCCCACTCTCCCCTATATATATATATATATATATATATATATATATATATATATATATATATATATATATCAACAAGAAAGAAAGAAATGCACGCTACCAAATTATATCTCATGTCTCATGGATAAAATTAATTTGATTAAAATAACAAAATTTTTGATAGTAATATAATTATTTGAAGATAAAATATTTAGCCAAAAATCTAACGAAACATCGTTCTTTATCTCGGGAGAGTGAGCCTCGCAAATATGTTTACACGACTGCGGGCCAGTACCAAGCGAAAGACAAAGATATAATTGCAAACTTCTGGAGCGCGCGAAGGACGACTATCCCTTTTCCTCTGAAAAAGCTCATACTTATTTAGAAGTAATTTAGTATCAAGCGAATACATTTCGAGACACAAATCCAACCACTTGCCCGCTAAACCACAGTCTACAAAAATGTTTTTAACTGACAAAACCAATTAAATTTCGAGGAAGGATCCTTCAAGGCGAGAGACTTTAGTCTTTCAAGACACAATTTCGGATATCTAAAAGACTCCATTCTAGCTATCCTGTTAAGCCAAGGAAGAACCCTCCCGAATATTGAAAGCGCGATATGTAAAGAGCCCGTTTCTAGTTTGACAGCGTAGTTTGGCGTGCATAACGTCAGGGATAAGAGTATTCTACAGTAACTTCAATACGTTTATCTGAAAACTTAAATGATTTAAACCTTTTTGCTAATGAATTTCCAGATTTGCTGAAGATGCCAATTTTTGTTTTTTCGACGTTTACAGTGAGATCATTTTGGGTACAGTATAGATGCAGGACTCTGAGTTTTTTGTTCAATTCAGTGGGAGTATCGGAAAGTAAAACAAAGTCGTCAGCGTAACATAACAGTAGGATTTCCACTTTTTCGTTAATAGATAGTCTTCTACAACCTTGTTTAATAAAAAAGTCGTCTATGTCGAAGATAAACAAAAGAAACAATAGAGGGCTGAGTACTTTACCCTGAAGAACTCCCTTAATAACTCGAGTATCATTAGTAATTCCCTCGTCTGTTCGAATACGCGTAGTCGAAGAATTAATATATTATACATTAATATATTATTATATTATTATATTTATTATTATTTATTTATTATACATTATTATATTATACATTAATATATTATATTATATTATTAATATATTATAATTAATATACTAATAAACTTTTAGTATATTAATGAATTTAGAACTCATACCCAGCGAGTGCAACTTGATCCACAGTAAATGATGAGCAAGGGATGGAAAGGCTTCTTTAAGGTCAAGAAAGACGCCATAAACTACCGTGTTTGGCCTACTTAAATGAATTTGAATGATAGATGAAAGGGTAAAAATGTGACCAAGACAGCTTCTGCCTTTTCTAAACCCATTCTGCGATTCCGGAATAAGGTTAAACTCTGAGATCCAACGTGCAAGCCGGTCACACAGAATTTGTGTGAAAATCTTAGCCACACAAGATACTAAAGTGATCGGCCTGTAGTTTTCCGGATCAACAGAGCAGCCCTTCTTGTATAACATAAAAGTAGAAAGTTTGCACCAGTCTTTTGGAACTTTCTCAGAAGTTAGAATTTTATTAAACATATTTTCCATATAATAAACTCAATTTTGAGGTAAGTTTTTATAAAAATCATAATTGAGGCCTTCTAGACCAGGAGCCTTTCCATTCTTACAGTTGTTTAAAACTTTGAGCAATTCGACAGTTTAATACATTCGTCAAGTATGGGGGTAGACAGTATAGGCAGGGACACAGCTGGACACATGGTAAAATCAGCTACTGGATAACACTTTAACAAAAAGTCATACCAAGCCTCTAAGTTAATACAACAATTATTTCGCTGCCTAGGACGCATTGCATTAACGGCTTTCCAAAAGCGGGACGAATTACTACAGTTCTCAATATCCCTGATACGAGCATTCACATACTTTGCTTTCTTTGTCCTTTCAATTTTGGCTAATTCCCTTTTGGCATTCAGAAAAGATGATTTCGCACTCGTAGAAAAATCGCTTTTTTAAAAGTCCTTTATTGCCGATTTCAGAGTATATCTAGCTGATTTACAATCTTTATCGATCCATGGTTTTTGATTATTGTAAACATGATTAGATACCTTTTTTTTTGCATGCCTTAATTAAGAGCTACATTTTTAATTGTTGTTGTGAGAAATCTATTCATTTCATCGACCCCCGAGTCCACCTCTTCCCTCCAAGCCATGGACTCAGCAAAAAGCGATAACTTTTCAGCGTTCCATGTCCAAATAGGAAACGTGGAACGCCTACTCAAATCATGTTGCTGGTTCCCCAAAAAAGACAAAGATACTGGAAAATGGTCGAAAAGAGTAGGGATCTGCAAAACTCGAAGGTCAGTGAAAAGACTGAGAGCGTTAATGTTGCACCAAATTAAATCGATTACGCTGTTACATTGAGGACCAATAAAAGTGAAATTAGCCGTCGAGTCAGAGCGCGCGCGCCCGGTCAATAAAAGAAACTCGCTAGTCTCCATAACATTTACAAGACTTTTGCCCCTAGAATTAGCGAAAACATCTGAAGAATGTCTTTTCGAGAAAAAAGAACAAGAGAATTGAAAGCATGTGGGGTCCAATTGGTTAAGATTCGAAACTCTACAATTAGAATCACCTCCCATTACGACGAGAGAGTTTGGGAACATATACATTAACATATCGAGAGTAGACGACAAATTTTCAATAAATAGATTGAAATTACTACCGGGGGCTTTGTATATTAGACCTAAAATGAATTGAGATATTTAAGAGATTACTTTAATAAACAAAAAATTACTATCAGAAGAGATGACAACAATTTCATAATATTTTGTATTAAAAGCGATACAAAGCCCACCCTTAGCTCTACCACGAGTACCACGAGTCCGTGTAGAATTCCCTATCGAATTAACTATAGAAAATAGAATTTTCAAAGTTTAAACATCGCGGTTGTGTGGCACGTCTTCGACCTCTAGCTGGTTTTCCCTAAATGTAATTAATCTAGATTTAATGAAAAGTAGTTATAAAAGAAAGATTACAATGCTTATATTAATGAGTAATATAACCTCAAAGTATTCAGCTAAAGGTAAGAACGAATCCGGAAAGTCATACAGCAAAAGATTAAAATTTGTTGCGACATTTTTAGTGGGAGTGAATACTAAAGCACACATCATCTGTGCGGCGGTTTTAATGCTACGATCATTAGAGTTGTTATAGGCTTGCTGAAGTCTTTCTGCTTGTATGTGACGAAAAATGCTTTGACACAAATGGAAAAAACGTGCACGAATTATGCAGCCAAGTAAAGATTGCACTGCATTGATAATTGTGACCTCGAAGTCGCTTCATTCTTACTTTCCAGAAGGTAATATACTAGAGGAAGAACAATATTTTGCTGTACACCGTTTGTTACTTTTGTGAAAGACGTCAGAATTGTGAAAAGCTGCAAAAATAATAACGGTACTGCTTTGAAAGTACCATCGACGTGCCAATAATTGCTTCGCATGAGATATTTGAGATTTTCTTTTGTAGCAAATATTATTATTTGACCAAATGAATTATCTTCGTGAGAATCAAAGAGAAAATTTGACGGCATATTTTTCAAACGTTCACGACGCAATTGCTTGGTAAAATTTTCTTGATTTGCAACCTGTGACAGAACACCAGACAAAACTGTGAGCAATGCCGTTCGTAAAATTTGAGTAGGAGGAGTTTTTGGGTGTTCGGCATCCCTTCTTTATAAAGAGGGATACTATTTTTCAACATTCACTTCCTCATAATTTGCTGCATGATTTTCGTGCTTTGATTTCTTAGGCCCTTTTATAAAATTAATATCATTTCCATTGGATTTAGTAATGGCACGAACTGAACATTCCGGATATCGCCGACACCTCCAAAAAATGCTACCATTTTTTAAGAATGTTTGTGATATAAAAATCCTTCAACGTGTAATAAATATCCTGTTCCCCCTTTTTTGTTAAATCAGCCATGGTAAACTATTAATTTTGAAACTTAATTGAATTTAAATTAAAAAAGACTATACAATTTTGACGCAGTTTGACAAGACAAAACAAATAAGATTGCCAATTGTAATATGAAGTTGGTTAGTTGAAAGAGTAAACATTGTGAAACAATAGAATAAAAACAGTATACTTTTGGAATATTTTTGGGAAAATAATATTATGTTGGGAAAAGTTGACTATGGGAAAAAAGAAAGATTGGGAATTTTAACTATTGGGAAAAACGGATTCGGAAATGTGTCCACCAACGGATGTTGGGTGCACATATCTTTATCTTTCTATCTGTGAACAATTATAATGTCTCTGAAAATCTGAATGTATCTGTTTATGTTGATATATCTTTGTAAGCATATGACTATTTATCAATATATCTATTTATCTTCCTATTAATCACTATTAATGGGGTTTTAAAAATATTTAAAACTTCTACTAGCTTTTTTGAATTTTTCTATACGTAATTTCTCGGATGTATTATTTTCAGAATTTCTTAACAAACCCTCTGTAAATACTACTTTCAATAAGATGCAATAGTAGTCAATAAGAAAATGGCCCATAACAACCGTTGCTATACAACGAATTAAATCCTACGGTTTTTAAGGAAATACCTCTTAGCAGACTTCGCTAGGCTACGAAATTCAATCTACTATTGCTAAGAAACTGACCCCCAGCAACCGTTGCTAAGCAACGAATTTTAAATAATGGTTACTATGCATGAAGACTAGAGACAGGAGGGCTAACTGCAGTAGTGGGGGTGGGACAAGTATAGGGAGATTATAAAGGCGTGGTTAGATTGCGCCAAATATCGTGTTTCGATTCTGCATTTCCATTCACAAACGCGTGTCACGTATTTAAATATATATCGTAAGAGTGTTGAGACGTGCAGAACCGAAACAAGATATTTGGCGCAATCTAACTACGCTTTTAGAACCCCACTAATACTGACTCACTGCTGTGAGTAAGAAAACAGCCAAGGTAGCCCTCCTGTCTCTACTTTTCTTGTTACTATGCAACAAATTTAAACTTATATTTGCTAAGTTACTGTCCCTTAGCAACTTTACTTTCGTTGCTAGGCAACGAATTTTAAACAATGGTTGTTAAGATACTGACCCTTAGTAACCAGTGCCATGCATTACTGGTCCTTAGTAACCGTTTCTAGGCAATCATAAAAAGCGTTATGCGTATGACTTTTTATTATAGGATTTTTTAGAAGCAATTAAATTGTTTTAACCCTTTCGTACCTCCAGTAAATACATGTATCCATAATAATATGTTATATTATTATGGATCATTAGTACTATATGTAAAAAAACAGAAAATCACTTAATACAGTTATAATTATTTTAAACGACATATACAATATTGATAAAAAACTATAATGAAATAACAACTTCATAAATTCCATAAATTGTTATTTCATTGCTTTTTGTATGTCATTTTTATGACCACTTCAGTTTCTTATGTTTTTAAAGTCGCTGATTATGAATATAAATTCAGATTTTTATAATTCAAAATGGTAAATATATAGCATTTTTATAGCGGGAGCATTTTTTTAATCTAAAAAATTTACAATTTTCTAAAAATATTTTAATTTGCTTGAAACTTGTTACTGGGGGGTTCTTGAAATCGCTGATCACAAATATGACGTCTAATTTTCAAAATTCAAAATGGCAGACGGATTTTTTCTAAATTATTTGATTTTTATATAAATTGGTATCTAGGGGTTTTTGGTGTCGCTGATTAAGAATCTTAAATCTAATTATCAAAATTAAAAATGGCAGATTCAATATGACAGATTAATTTTATAAAATTAATTTAAAAATTGTTATCTAGGGATTTCAAAGTTTTTGATTCATATATAAAATCAGATTGTTAAATTCTTTCATCATATTGGATCCACCATTTTAAATCTTGACAATTGGATTTCAGATTCGTAATCAGCGACCCCAAAAACCTCCAAATATAAATTTTCAAGTTAATTTAATCAATTTTTAAAAATTCAACCTCCATATTGGATCTACCATTATGAATTTTGAAAACTGGACTCCAGATTCGTGATTAACCACATCAGAAACCCCCCAAGTGACAAGTTTCAAACAAATTTAATAGATTTCAAAAATTCGTCCGCCATTTTGAGTTTTAAACATCTGACTTCAGATTCGTAATCAGCGACCCCAAAAACCCCCGAGTAAAAATTTTCAACAGAATCTAGTAGCAAGGATTCTTGGAGATACAAAAGGGTTAAATAATTTTGATGAAATTTGTTTATATGAATTCATTTAATTTTATTAGGAGAATAGGTTCAGTTGTGAGCACTCTTCAAAAATCTAATAAAAATGCAAAAAAATTTACTAAGTAACCATTCAATAACTACATAAGGATGATTTTTTCCAAACTTATTAATAGCTAAAAAGCTATGAGGCCTAATTATTCAGGAAATTTAGAAAACAAGTGAAAAAACCGGACAAGTGCGAGTAGAACCCGTACTAAAACCGAGGGTTCCGTACCCTCCATAAAAACTTCTAATTTTTTTTCATACAAAAAAATTTGAGTTTTTCGCTAAAGAAAATTGAAGATCAAATCTAATCATGTTCGCTATATTTTTCTTGAAATCTACAAATGGAAATCCATAAAATAAAAAAAAGCAGTCCAATAGGCAAATAATTGTGAAAACCAAGGGGGGTACACAATTTTTTTTTAAAAACGAAATTTTTTTTAGTTTTTCGCAAAAAAATATGAAGATGAACTCTAATATTTTTTTGTGTATGTTTGTTAAAATCTGCACGAAAAAATAAATAAAAATGTATAACTCCAGTCCACTAGGTTAAAAATTGAGAGAACTAGCATATGTATAATTATTATCAAAAATTGGAAAAAAAATTTAGGTTTTCGCTTAAAACGTAAGGAAGATCGATTCTAATAATTTCTACTATATTTTCCCTGTAATCTATACGTGAAAATACAAAAGTGTTTCAATTTTCAGCTCTCTATGTAAAAAACTGTGGGCGTTAGAGTGAAAAACACGCTTTTTTGACGAAATTTTTAAAAACTTTGAGTTTTTCGCTGAAAAGAATATGAAGATCAAATCCAATCATGTTCGCTATATTTTTCCTAAAATCTACACACGAAAACACATAAAATAAGCAAAACTGCAGTCCAATAGGCCAAGAATTGTGAAAACCAAGGGGAGGGTACACACTTTTTTTTTAAAACGAAAATTTTTTTTAGTTTTTTGCAAAAAAAAAATATGAAGATGAATTCCAATAATTTTTCTGTATGTTTGTTGAAATCTGCACGAAAAAACAAATAAAAATGTATAACGCCAGTTCACTAGATTAAGAATTGAGAGAACCAGCAAGGGTTAAAGTATTTTCGACTTTGCAAAAAGAGATTTAAATTTTTCGATGAAAACATCATGAAAATAAATTCTAATCACTTCCTCTATATTTTTCCTGTAATCTATGCGTAAAAACGAATAAGTATGACAATTTTCAGCTCTCCAGGTAAAAAAATGTAGACGCCAGGGGGGGGGGGGGTACATGGATTTTTTTCGAAATTTTCAAAGTTTTTGACTTTTTCGATAAAAACAGAATGAAGATCAATACTAAATGTGTTCGCTATATTTTTCCTTTAATCCATTTTTGAAAATACATATGCATACCAATTTTCAACTTTCTAGGTAAAAAACTGTGACCGCTAGGGGGGGGGGGGGGGGGGGGTGGGGGGGGGGGGGGGGGGGGGGGGTACATGCCTTTTTTTTGCAAAAATGGCCAAAATTTGATGTTTTTCGTCGAAAACACTATGAAGATCAATCCCAATCACGTTCGCTATATTTTTCCTGTAATCTTCGCGTGAAAATACATAAGTGTACCAATTTTTAGCTCTCTAGATGAAAAACTGTGAGTTCTAGGGGGGGGGGGTACATGGTAATTTTTGTAACCGTTCCAATAGGGTTCCTACCGGGATACGGAACCCTAAAAATGAGAGAAATATTGCGAACATGACGAAGTGGATTGATTACAAACAGCTTGTCGTTAAACTGATAATCTGAATCGTGTCCTGCACTAGGATTGCACTCCTTATCGAAACCATCTCAGTACACTTTTCAGTGGCTATGAACGTGTCTCCGGTATGATTCTAGAATCTAGATGACATTTTTTTATTAGGTATTCGTACGTGCAGAGTAATACAATTGAGGGCTCGGATCGAAGAACCGACGCTTCGCATTGTTCTGTGCGTTTACAAGCGTCGGTTCTTTGATCCGAGCCCTCAATTGCATTTAAAACCCAAAAAAGGAATTAATGGTCAGTTACTTTTTCCTTTTCGGGCTCTTAGAGGGATAGTGATAGCAAATGAAGAAAGGAGAACTTTTTGTCTTTTTGTGAAATTGCTTAAAAAGTTTATAATGTAGGAAAAGAGTATTGCCTTTTAAGTTATTTTTGCTTATAGTATTATTCACAGCGCGTCGCTGACAAAATCGTTTGCAATTTTCAGAGTGGATATTGCCATAGTGGGAAAGCACTGCAAAGTTCCCTATTTCTGGTTAAGGTCCAATGGTTACATTCCAATTTAAGTACAAGCGATATCATTTCGGCTTAATGGTCTTGGAAATAGAAATGCCTATGAGAAAGATCCTGCATATAATGTCTTTGAATGTGATTTCAAAACCCCGAACACTATTCAGTGTCTGAAATACTCTCTCCCTCTTATTCTCTCTCTGTCCTACCTTCGATAAAGTCCTTGAGAGAATTAGACACAATTATATAAATTGATATTAAGAGAATATTGAAAATTAAACTCACAACTCATTCAGAAATTTCTCGTTTGGTATGGAATTAATATTTTTTTCTCGAAATAAAATGTATTTTCTTTCACTTCAAGTTATTAATTAGAGCATAATCATATTTTTAGATCCAAATAAAAAATATTCAAAACGTAAATCTCTTTTTAAAATCTGTTTCCTTACCGCACATAAATATTATTTTTTCGCAAAATTTCTCACTTTTAAAATGAATGCACACAATACTTATTTGTAAGTGCAATAAATCCTGAAAATTTTATAAAAATTTCCGTATAACTGTGAATTATAAATGAAAATTGTTTTCGGAATATTTATTTTCATGAATAATGTATTATATGCACTGATCAATATACTAACTGGATGGCGTATGCAATGCAATGTTGGAGCTTGTTTATGCGACTAATCACTAATAGAACGCTATTTTTTCTCCCCGACTGTGACTCGTACAGATTCGACTGTCTTCGTGATTTTTTCGCGCGAATATTTAAAACAATAATATATTATGTTTTTAAAATTTAACGATTTTATGAAATTTTCTTTATGAAAAGGAGTATAAAAATAAATATATTCTAAAAGAATATACCTCATAATAATAATAATCCATATTTGTGAAATTAATTTTTGGGAAAAAGGTTAGTTTTGAAATTTGGAATTTTCTGGGAGAAATTGAAAGGGAAATGTTCTAGGTGAATGTTGAAATTGAAAATTTTTTTGATGCAAGTTAAAAGTTTAATTGGAAATGTTTTCGATGAAATTAAAAATTTATTTGACTAAAATGAAAGTTAAAATTGAAAATATTTTTTGTTTAATTTAATTATTTTAAAAATTAATCGCTAAAAAAATTTAATTATTTAAAAAACTAAAAAAAATTTGCTGCTATTTGTAGATTTATTTATGTTCGAAATCAAACAAATTTAAAGTTGACTAGAGAGAAAGAATTAACAATAAAGAATTTGAATATTTTTGGATATGAAATTGTTTTAAATAGGTTATTACTCTATTATTTTTAGCTATCAGTTACAATTAGAAAATTAGACGATACGATTTGACAATTAACAATAAAATAAATAAGATTATCATTCGAAAAACAAAGACGATAACGAACAAAATCGCTCGAAAAAATAAAATTCTCGGATCGAAATAAAAAACACTAATCAAAATTTATAAAAGCCAATGCAAGAAACCTTCCTTTTTAAAAAGCAATTCCAATTTTTTGTTTCGGATTTGTCATTCTTGAAATGAACTGTCTGAAATTGGACAATTAACTTTTTATAATTTGATGCTATCTGCATTTTTACTCCATTTGAATCAGTCGAGCATGCGTTCTTGTCAAGTTTAAACAGGGTAAAAATCTTTTTGTTCTCAGTTGTTTTTGCATTCTTCAAAACTCAACGATAAGTTCTTAAAAAGAAGTTGGTAAAATTCTTGAATTCCTTAATAACAAATTTTGTGAAGCTACGATATGTATAATTGGAGATTTTAATTTGCCTTTTATAGTTTGGAACTCTGATTATAATAGTAGTAATAATTTGTCTTGTGCAATAAATCATGGCTTGACAAATTAGCAATTATTAATTTCAACTGAAATTATTGATGCAATAGGTTTATTGGGATTATTTTAAATCAATTATAATTTTAATTTACACGGCTCTCTTTAGGATTTGGTTTTCTGTAATCCCGATAATTTTTCTGTAAATAAATTAAATCACTCACTTTTAGTTGTTGACAGCTATCATCCGCCTTTTGTTATGAATATACATAATTTATTTAACATTCACATTCCTTAAAATATTAATAACGTTAAATATGACTTTGTTAAAGCTAATATTTTAAAAATAACTTCCTTTCTTAATAAAATAATCTGGTATATTGTATTTAATGTTGACGATGTGAATGATGCTGTTGACATATTTTATAATATAATATATGAGGCGATTGATAATTTTGTACCCTTAAAATTCATAGGCGCAAAAATATTGCCACCATGGTTTACACAAGAATTAAAAGACTTGGTTTTACAAAAAAAGAAACTGCATAATGCTTATAAAAGAGAAAAAAATAATTATAATTATTTAGCATTTTCCAAGATAAGATCCGATTGTAAAGCATTATCAAGGTCATGTTACAATAATTTTATCTCAAATACTGAAAATTCAATAGTCGATGACCCGAAATATTTTTGGAAATTCATAAAGTTAAACAGACAATGACATTCTTTGCCAGGCATTATGTATTTAAAAGAAGAAAGTGGTGAATCTTCGGTCAAAATAGCTAATCTTTTTTCAAAGTATTTTCAATCAGTTTATAATACTTCTAACTTGCAGCCTAATAATGTTACATTTGATAAACATAGCGAGGTGGATCTTCCTGCTATTCATATATCGAGAAATGACATCTTCGTTAAAATAAGAGATTTGGATGTAAATAAAGGAGCAGGCCTGGATAAAATCCCTCCATCATTAATTCGTTCATGTGGCATTGTGTTTTTAGCGCTGCTGTTTATTTTATTTAATAAATCATTAGAGTCAAATAAATTTCCTAATCAATGGAAAACGGGATTTATATCTCCAATATTTAAGAATGGCAATAAAAACTATATATTGAAAACTACAGACCAATAACTATACTTAATTCAGTTTCAAAGTTATTCGAAGGTCTTATTAGTGAATCATTGTATCTTGCGGTTTCTAATATTATAGTTGATGAGCAACATGGGTTTGTTCGCGGTCGCTCTACAATTACAAGCCTCAGTATTTTCACAAATTTTCTGGAAACAAATTTGGAAAATGAACATCAGGTAGATGCAATATACGCTGATTTCACAAAGGCTTTTGATAAAGTTAACCATATTATACTAATTGAGAAATGGTGTAGAATGGGATTATCTTTAAATTTTATTTTATTTTTTGAAAATTATTTATCAGGAAGATTTTAAATGGTTAAGTTTAAAAATGAGTACTCAGAAGCATTTTTAGCAGTTTCTGGTGTTCCACACGGCTCGAATCTTGGACCGCTCTTGTTTGTTCTTTATATCAATGACATTAAGATTATTTTTAAAGATTCTCATTTTTTACTTTATGCTGACGATCATAAACTTTCATCTTCATTTCATCCAGACAAATCGATTGATATATAAAAAGAATATATTTTATTAGCATTAATAGAATTAAATAAAATAAAAAAATTCACTTTATTATTACATTTTTTTCTTTTTTGAAATTGTATTATTGTACAATAAAATTTTATTTTTTTAATTAAAAGAAATGAATTAAAATTTTAAAATGTTAGACTCTATTAGTTTGACTTTAAGTTAAGAGTATCATTTTAGTATAAGGCAACATGTTTTTTAAGAAGGAAATAAATTTCTAATAAAAGTGCGATTTTTTGGTTTTAATTATGTTTAATTCTATAAATTCAAATACAATATATACTTTATATATACCAATCGATCCGTTTGCAAGCAACGGATACGATTATTGAAAAATGAATAAAATTTTATTGTACTGGAATATAATTTTGATGAAAGAACTAAATTTTTGATAAAAAAAGGTAATTTTTCTGCTTTAATTGTCATTAACTCTATAAACTCTCATGCAATTTATACTTTATATATACCAATCGATTCGTCTTGATGCAAAGAATAAGATTTTATTATATATTAACTTCAATATTCAATTTAAAAAAAAATTTTTGAAAAAAGTAAAAAAAAATTTATAGATTTTTTAATGTCCACCAATCCATTTTAAGATATTTTTATGATAAATATGCCTAAAAAATTTTCAGCCGAATTCGTTGAAACTTTTTCGAGTTATCGTGTTCATAATAAACGGGATCCACACACACACACACACACATACATCCATCCGGACAATTGTTCAGGGTCTTAAATAACATTGTCCTATATAGAAGAAAATTTATTTGAAGGATTTTTAAAAATTTTTTAAATTAAACGACTACAAAGCTTCCTCACGAGGAAGCAAAAGGTTTGTCATTATCAGAGAAACAATATTAAAGGGTCCATTTTTCATTGGAAGATAATTATTTTTCATTGTAAGTAAATATTTTATTAAAAGAAACATTTTATTTAAAAATAATTTTTATGCAACTTTAATTCAATGGAAATATTTTACGGCCGGTTTGACTCACCGAAAACGGTCCGGTTTGCCCTTACAGGCCTATTTTGAGAATAAATATTTGTCAAAAAGAAACGCTTTGCAAATTCATAAAAGTTTTTGGTAGTAAATATTTCTGAGGTGTGTATCTTCAAAACCTTGACTTATACTATACTTCCTACGTTATTTGATGAATATGAATTTTTATTTCATTTTTTTATTTTAATCAAATTGTCTCAACATCTTACAATATAAACATTCTTTTTCGTCTAGTACAACTTTCAATAAGGTAGGTTTTCAAGTTTCAAATGAAACTTGAACCTAAAAATATAGAGATGTACTTAATTAAATAAAACAGATTAAACAATATCATCAGGCATAGAGATACATAAGTCTCTATTTCGATATTTAAAAATAAAATTAATAGTTAATTAATTAAAACGGTTTAAATCTTCTTTGTTACTGATGAGCCTAAAACACAATGTAATTCACATAAAACTTGTAGGATTAATACAATTTTTTTGACATTTTATATTATTTTTTTCCGAGTGAGAAATTCTACAATTATTTTAAAATTATATAATGACAATTAGCATGAAACTACTTTGATTATTTAATTACAAGTATAATTACTTCGTAAAATTATTGCAATTTATCAAGTTACTGATCTCATTATAGAACTACTTTTTTATATTAATAAAAATAATTCAAAAAGTAATAAAAACTAAAGATGATTGAAAATCACTTTAAAAGAAATTTAATAGGACTGTTAAAAAAATTTCGTGTTTTTTTGTAACAAATTAAAATGAAAATTCACGACTTTTCAAAGTCTTCGAATATGTATCGAATATCAGAAATGTATTCATTTTTTGCCAATTTGATTTTAAAAAATTTATCATTTGATTTGCCCGCGACGATATTGTATGTCAGCATGTATATATAAAACAGAAAAGAATTGCTCCTGGAATGTGAATATTGCAAAAATCAAATATAAAAGTAAAATTTTCAAAGACGAAGGGAAAAAGTTGTGTCGTTCTCTCTTTCTCTCTCTTGATGTGTGTATTTTTAGGGTAAATATATATATATAATATTCGATGTAAACTGTAATCACACTGAAAAATGAGTAATTTACTTAGTATTTTCACTTATAATAATAGAAAATATATTGAAATAATTTCACTGTACTACAATCTCAGATTCTTCAATAGACAAATCAGCACTGCAAATTACATTGAAAAATATCTTTTTGTAATCTTAATTTTTAATTTTTAATTAAATATCAATTGACGAATATTTTATGTAGTTTCTATGCAAAAAAGAAAATTTTTTTCTTTTTCAAGTGTAATAATAATAGTAACAGTTATTTTCAAACAAGTTTTTCTCTGCTCAAGGGCACTTTGTATAGAATGTACTCACTAATCATTGAACGAGTCTTTTGAATTATCTTTAAATCCAAAAGATTTTTGGTAATCCATTCGGAAACGCGGCTGTAAAATGGAAAACACCAAGTAATGTAAAGCGAATGATATGACGGGTGGGCCTTTCTGCTCGCTGCATGCTTCTGCCCTCTCACGGTAAATGTCTGTAGTAAAAGTTTGTTGCCATAACCTTCGAAAGAGAAAAAAATTGAAAAAAATTTCTCATATGTGCATAGAGACCGCATCAAATATTTGTCACGTGTTATTTAATTAAAAATTAACAACAACGATTGAAGAAAAGTATTTTTCAATGTTAATTGCGTGCATGATCTCAATAAACTGTTATTTGATGTCCTGTAAAGTGTCAATATATTTTATTTTCACATTTAATATATCTGTCGAATTAGAAAAATACATGTTCTGTATTCAAAAATTAGTTCACATCTTTATTAAAGAAAATGCAACCTATTTTGATTTTTATAGTGTAAAAATAAATATTCACAAAATTTTCAAAATTATATTTTTGCATAATTTTTTTACTATAGTAAAATTATGAAAATATACCTAGAATTAAAAATTTGAGAATAATTAAAATTTAGTAAAATTTTATTAAAAATAGTTTTTTTAAACTATTTTATTACTATTTTTGAGAATCAACTTTTAAAAAATTTTTAATTTTAATTAATTTAAAAAAAATGAATTTAATTTTTTATTTTTGAAAATATTACAGGAAAAAAACTTCACCTGGAACAACTACAAATTTCACTATATTAGTGAAATTTTTAGTTGTAGCAGCGAATAAATTCGCTGTTTCAACGAATACTTTTGCAATTTTAGCAAAAGTTATTGCCGTTCCAGTTACAGGTTTGTTTCGTGTACATTTTAATAACTTTTTCAAAAAACACGAATACAAATTAATTTTTTTTGACAACACTGAATCAAATTAAACGACTTTTCTTTTTTTTCAATCCACTAGAGCGACTTTTTTCACCTTAAAGTCGATCCGAGGCCTGGAAATGTTAAAGTGCAAATAAAATATACAAAAGTCTTATTAACTTACAATATTGTTTATATAAATAATTATTCTTTTAATCAGGAGGTGCATAAATAAATTTTTTTTATTGATAATAAAGCCTTTAATTTTATACAAATAGATAAGAACATTGAATGTATTATACAAATAAAATAATGTAATTTTTTTAAAGCTCAAATAATACCTTTCTCAAAGAAATATAACACTTTAAGTTACGAAATCATAAATTATTGTAGAGCAACAAGTAGAATATTTGAACATTTGAAACTCTTATTAAATATTTGAAGCAACAAAATAACATTTTTTAATTAAAAACTCTGTATTATTTTTTTCTCAAAACTATTTCTGCTTTCTTAGCTTCAATTTCTTATTGTTTAGTTTAGAACAATTTTCTTTATTTGTTAGTTTTATAGATTTTCGACTAGGGTGAAAGTGGGTATTACCGCGATTTTAATTAACGCCAGACTTTGATAATGAAATAAAAACGCACTTTACAAGATATTTGTATAATTTTTTTTAAATTAATCTTTAACATTACTGTTTGTTACTGACAAATTAATAATGTCGTACATGGTATAATTTATTAAGTAAAAGTCATTTTAAAAATTAACGTAAGTGCATACATTTCCGCGATGCCAGATGCTTCATAGCCCAAATGCCGTGTCCCAAATGCCGCGATGACCATATAACCGTGAACCCAATACCGCGATAATTTTAAATTTAAGGTTTCAGAAACTATTTGAAATATTTAAATATAAATGACTTAAACAAATATTCATTACCTAATTAATTTATTAGAATTTCTAATAATAATAGATAACAATTTTTTGGTTGTCCTATTCTTATATCAGGTACAAAAAACTATCACAGATTACGTTAAAAATATTAAATATTAATCTTTACTAAATTTCAGTCTTATTAATTATGTTTTAAATAGTAAAGGTAATTAAAAATAACTTTTCATTAAAAAAATTTTTTAACATTAATTAATTTAAAGTTATTAATATTATTTTTTGGTAAAAATGCTGTTTATTATTTAATTTTGTTTATCTTTTAATTCTGCTTCTCTCTTTTGAAGTTCTGCAATTTTTATTCTTATGTCAACTTCTTCTCGTTTTTCTAGTAAAGCTTGTGTTTTTGCATTTCGTTTAGCTTCCAGGTCCTTAATTTTTTCTTGCTGTTTTACAATCTTTATTTTTTCTTTTTCAATTTTCACTTGTTCTCTTTTTATTTTTGCTTCTTCTCTTTGAATGCGATTATTTTCTTTTTCAGTTTTTGATACTTCTTGCTTTTCTTTCTTTATTTTTCTCTTTAATATAACATTTTCTTCCTTTATTCTTTTCTTCTCCTCTTTGTCGTGCATAATGTTTTGCCATTTCTTGCAAGACAAAACAGATGGAAGTTTTTCTTCACTGGTTTTACGCTTTTTTTTGTGGTGAATTTTCTTTAGGCCAAAATAATATTTTCTGAAAACTTTCAGGAAATTTGGTCTCTTTTGAGTCACATGTGTTCGTGACCTTTTCAAGAACCTGTAAACTATTTTGTTCAAAAGATAGTGCTTCAAGTACAGTGGCTTCTGAATGAAGAGATGAATGTTGTTTTTTTTCAAGACTATTTAAACCTGGAGAAATGGGTGTAACATTTTCAAGAACCTGCGATGGGATTTGCTCAACAGACAATGTATTAAGTGCGATATTTTCCAAATGAATAGTTGACTCTTGTGTTTTTTCGAGACAGTTTGAATCTGAATCGTTGCAGCTGTTGGCGTGTTCTAATACGAGATTTTTAGAAGAAATAGCTGATTGTTGATCTGGTACTAAACTTATTAGTTCTGAAGAAATTGGTGAAATTTGTTGGAGATCCACATTGGTTGCAATTTCTAATCCTGAAGTTGGTGCGTGGTCAATTCGTAGTAGTGAACTATTTAATTCCTCTGGTAAAATTCGCCCATTTGAATCAATTATGAATTCTAAAACCAATCCTTCTTGAAAATTTTCAATATCCCTATTCTCATGTTGTGCCATCTGAAAATGTCAACGGACATATTTATGTGATATTTATACCGAAGTAAAATCTAGAAATATAATTGTGTAAATGATAACTTTATTGTAAAAAAATGTATACATGTATTAATTTGTTACATTTTGATGTAATTGTAAAATAATATTTAATATTAATGACTTAAAAAATTGTAGACGAAATAATTGATTAAAATTCATTATACTCAAAAATTTTTAAAAATATCAAATTGTAAAATATTAAAATTATCATACTTCTATATTCTCCAAGATATTTTGACTTGACGTAGGTGCGATAGTGAGTTCAGCATTGACATCAGTCAGAAAATTTCCAGGAAGAATTGTGGTACCAGTGTTCATCGAACAGTGGGACTGAAATATAATAAAATTTTTAATAATGATCGCAGTAAAAACAATGTTTCAAGCTCTTTTAATAAAAGTTCCTATAATATAGAACATTAGATAAAACTCACCTCATTTGAAATCTTTAGTGAATACTAAGTTTGAAATAAAGATTTGTCTTCAATTTTTCCTGTCCAAATAGGGTTTACTCATAGAACCATTGCTCTTGCAGAAATCTTGAAACGATTTTTGCCAGGATACTTTAAAAGGTCGAAAAAAAGAAACGTCCAAAGGCTGCAAAATATGTGTTGCATTTGGAAAAAGTGCAACAAGCACAGTCTTGTTCTCGTCGCAGAATTGGCTTAATGGAAGAGTCATGTGAGATGAATGTCCATCAATAAAAATAATTATTGGACGTTCAATTTTACTTTTCTCTAGCCATGGCAAAAACACGTTTGCCATGTACTCGTAGAAGTTTTTCGCCGTCATCCAACCGTTGTCAGAGAATCCAAAACTAAAATCAGCTGGTGCTACACGAGCTGCATCTTTCGGCACACTTTTGCCAGCAAAAGCACCATGGGTGGAGCAATCGTTCCTTCGGCGTTGGCTGTGATTAAAACTGTTACGTTTTCCTTTTCGTTGGTATCAACAATATTGTAAACATTTTTTGAACCTTTTGGAGCAAGCACTGCAGGTGGTTTCGGGTTTAAAGGAACACCGGTTTCGACAGCATTAAATACTCTTCTTGGATGAATTGATAATAATCCTTCTGCGCTAAGATATTCGCTAATTTCTGTAAACCATGACCGGATACCGTACTCGGACACTTGAGCTCGATTCTATGATACGTTTTCAGCAATTCTCTGTGATAACTCAGGGTGGCGTTTTAGAAAACCATCATACCAACTCCGTCCCGGTTTATTATTAGTAAAAGGTGTTTGTCTTTTTTCGTAATCACACAAATGCTTAATAATTTCTAATAATTGGTATTTCGTTATCGGAAAACCTCTCTTGTGGCAAAGGAAAATCCATTTCACTATGCTATCTTCTTCCTCTGAACTGAGAACAGTGGCTGGGCCTCGATTTTTATCAGTAGCATACCTGCGGTTTTTTTTGTCTCTTAATGTTGAACTGAACCGATTTTAATGAAATTTTAACAGGTTGTAAATATAGATAAGGCGATTTTAGAAAAAAGAAATCAAAATTTTTTTTTCAAAAAAAATTTTTGAAATTTTCAAAATTTTTTTTAGGGTTATTTTTTGAAGTGACCACTTTCTTTTTTGTTGTAAAAAGTATCTTATAATGTCCCCTTTAACATATATTTTTTTCAAATTTTTTAAAAATATAGTTTTTGAGTAAAATGTCAAAAACCATGGTCATGCTATTTGTCACGTACGGTAATGCACATATATACATATGGGCCATATTAATGTGATAGGGTATAGCTAAATAAGTATGGAAAAAATGGCCCGAATATATTTTTCCCATTCATTCCTACCCACTTAAAAATAACTTTTTCAAATTTTTAACTCAAAATTTTGAGTTTTTTCGAACTTATGGAGGGGAAAAAATCGAAAAACGCATTTTCCTCAAAAACTACTGTAAGTATGTATTTTAATCAGCTTTGGATATGTTTAAAAGACAATTAAAGAGATTCCAAAAAAAATTTTCAAATTTTTTTTTTCAAAAAATTCCAAAAATCTTTTTTTCTTTGAAAATTCCAAAAATCTTTTTTTTTGAAAATTTCAAAATGAAATTTTTTCGAAATTTTCAAAAAAAAATTTTTAAGTTCTATTAAAGTGACATTTTTATGTATTTTCTCATTTCATTCTCTTATGTGATCTACTAATAAAAAAATTTTGCCCGACATGATTTCAAGGTGTGTCACTGTAAATAACTCAAAAACCCTACCCGGAACATTTTTATGTTGTATGCGAATGGTTAATTTTAAAAAAACTGTTAAATAGAAAAAAATTTTAAATGTAAAAATAAAAATTTTTGGATTTTTCTTTGGAAATAATTTTTTTACATCGATTTCAGGCTTGTATTCAGAAACCTCCTAAGTATTATTTTGTAATAAAATAAATAATTAATTAGTTGACCATTCGCATACAACATAAAAATGTTCCGGGTAGGATTTTTGAGTTATTTACCGTGACACACCTTGAAATCATGTCGGGCAAAATTTTTTTATTAGTAGATCACATAAGAGAATGAAATGAGAAAATACATAAAAATGTCACTTTAATAGAACTAAAAAATTTTTTTTGAAAATTTCGAAAAAATTTCATTTTGGAATTTTTTGAAAAAAAAAATTTGAAAATTTTTTTTGGAATCTCTTTAATTGTCTTTTAAACATATCCAAAGCTGATTAAAATACATACTTACAGTAGTTTTTGAGGAAAATGCGTTTTTCGATTTTTTCCCCTCCATAAGTTCGAAAAAACTCAAAATTTTGAGTTAAAAATTTGAAAAAGTTATTTTTAAGTGGGTAGGAATGAATGGGAAAAATATATTCGGGCCATTTTTTCCATACTTATTTAGCTATACCCTATCACATTAATATGGCCCATATGTATATATGTGCATTACCGTACGTGACAAATAGCATGACCATGGTTTTTGACATTTTACTCAAAAACTATATTTTTAAAAAATTTGAAAAAAATATATGTTAAAGGGGACATTATAAGATACTTTTTACAACAAAAAAGAAAGTGGTCACTTCAAAAAATAACCCTAAAAAAAATTTTGAAAATTTCAAAAATTTTTTTTGAAAATTTTTTTTGAAAAAAAAATTTTGATTTCTTTTTTCTAAAATCGCCTTATCTATATTTACAACCTGTTAAAATTTCATTAAAATCGGTTGAGTAGTTTTCGAGAAAAATATGTTTTTTGATTTTGCTTTCCCCCTCCATAACTCCCCCAAAAAAGCGAATTTTGAATTCAAAATTGCAGAAAGTTATAGTCATATGGATAGTAACATATGGGCCAAATTTGAGAAAAATAGAAGCGGGGGCACTTTTTGCATACTTAACCCCCTAAGCCCTTTTGCTGTAGCTTAAGGCGAATTTGAAAATCGGATTGTATTCGAGAACTGATAAAATTTAAAATCTGTTTGACTTCTGACGAATCTTTGATGTGTGCTTCCGAACTTTGAAAAATGGTGGATTCTTCACTTGGCTCAATACTTAATCGAACTTTTAGCGAAATTTCTTGTTCTTGGGGTAATTGTAAAGGTATATTGTTTAACACAGTTTCTTTTGTTTGTGGAGTACCTTTAGCGAACCTCTGTAAATGTGTAGGTATACCTTTACAGAGTAAAATTTAAAAAAAAATTTTTAAAAAAATTAAAAATTAAAAATAAAAAAAATTAATTAATTAATTGACTGAATCCATTTCAAATCAGACAGGTCGACTAACTTAAAGTTATAGATTTAGCTGTCGCTAAAATATGTTATTGTACATGAAAAATAAAGAGACACTTTTTTTTTATTTTTCAAAAAAGTTAAATTTAAAGAAGTTATGCATATTTGAACTTTGAGTGGTAAAACTTGAATGAATAGTGAAAAAATTGTTTTGCTTGTCATTTTTTACTAACGATTTTTGTTTTTAAATTCTTACTTTCAATTCCATTCAAAAAGTTTTGTTAAAAAATATTATTTTTCTTACTCAGATATTCTTATAATGTAATTCGTTTCTTTATTACTAAATTTTACTAATTAATTATTAATACATTAATAAATTAAATAATTAATAAATTACCATTCTTATTAAAAAACATATAAGGCATTTTTTACTTTTGTTGGTGAAATAACTGATTTTGACACTTGAAAGTAATGAACGATGCTTAAAAAAGGGACAAACTTTTCCAATAACTGAATTGTAAAATCACTGCAAAAGAGGTGTCTTGGATGAAGACGTTTTTATTATCTACAACACTGAAAACGTCTTCACCCAAGACACTTTTTTTAGCAGTGAGCATAGTAGTTTCCACTGTAACAGTTTGAACCCTGCTGAAACCGAAATTGATAATAAAAAAGTTACAAAGTGAAAGGAAAAAGGTGAAAAACTATCCGTAAGTCATAAATTCTTTTAATTAATGAAAATTAGTAACATCTAAAAAATACATAAAAATCGCTGGAAAATTGTTACTTGGGGGGGGGGATTGGGATCGCTGATTATGAATATGATATTGGTTTTTTAAAATGGTGGATAATATATGGTTGAACAGTTATTTATATACATAAGACCGTCATTTTCACCGTCTTGGTGACGGAAAATTACAGGTTGATTAATGCGGCAGGTATCTGGCATACGTACAGTCCGAAAGATCTTCAAATTAAACAAAAGAAAATCTAAACAAATTATTTTTATTTATTATTTGGAAAATCATATTAAATAATTGTAGTATTTAAATTTTGCTACATGATAATTGCTGCAAACTTACGTAAAACTTGATGCAGAATTAAGGTAAACTTACAACAAAGTTATTTTTGGTGAAATTGAAAATTAAATTTTTTTGAATGGAATTTTTTTTGAGGTAAAAAAAGTGAAAATTTTTTTAGTAAAAATAAAAATGAAGGTTGAAAGTGAAAATCAAAATTTTTTGTCTAAAATTAAAGGTGAAAGTTAAATTGTTTTGCGTGAAATTAAAAATTTTTTTGGTGAAAGTTAAAAGTGAAAATTTTTGGGTGAAATTGAAAGTGAAAAAGTTTTATGGCGAAAGTTGAAAGTGAAAGTTAAATGAACGCATCCCAAAAAATAAATAATACACCAGGTTCGGTCAAAGGGACTTTTTATTGAAATTTTTTGTGGACTTGTGTAATAATAATTTATTACAATAAAATGATAATTAATTCAGTTATGATTAATTCCCTTATAATTTAATATTATAAAAAATATTCCCTTCTAATTTTTATTTGAATTATAATTAACCATCTTCATTATAATCTTGAAATTATTCAAACTGAAAATTCAGTCTATAAGTTTATAATAAAAGTTTCCCTTATTTGTTATATTTTTTTAGGGGTTTCGTAATGACATTTTTAAAATTAAAAAAGATTTTTGCCTTAAAAAGTAACGATGTCGTCATTAAAACGTACAGTGGAATGAAATAGAAACCAAAGAAAAAAGGCGAAGGAAAGAAAAAGAGAAGAAGAAAACGAGGTAAAATAAATGAGAAGGGTGCGAAAAAGAAAAGGGGTCATGGTGTAAGCTCAAAGTGAGCTTAACTGGCTCGAGGGCAAAAATGACCACCTTAAGGAGAATATATCGTCTATTCCCATGTATTTTTCTTGAAAACTTTTGATAACTTTGTCTACTCTGTACTCAACGTTTCACATAAAACGTGACTTTGCACGTGACCACGTCATTTATTTTCACCCATATACCTTGTTAAGGGTTTCACGATTACAGCTAAATTTTCTTCAAAGCACCTCAAGATATATTGGATCAGTAAAATAAAGAAGGATGCAAAAAAAGAAAATTCAATTTTTAATGAAACTAAAAAATTTTCAGTGAGAAAAATTGTCTACTAAAAAAGAAAACTAGAAATAAATATTACTATACGTTTCATTTCATTCCAATAGCATTTTTAATTAAAGCAACGTATAAATAATTCAGTTTACTATAATTTAATAAATATAATATCTATTATATTGTATTGCTGTTGTATTATTGCGTTATTGAAGCAGAAAAAGAGAAAGTAGACATAAAACAATTTTAAGTGACTTTATTGTGGATAACTGAAGGAAATATTGAAATTTTTCATTTCTAAAAAACGAAATTAAAAATTGTAATGCGAATATCTGTGGTTCTTCTCGGATGTTATTCAAATGAAAGTTGTTTTAAGTCTAGTACACCCTAAAAAAGAAAAAACAAAAGGTTTTCAATTTTTCCGTCCCCTGCATTTTAAAACAGAAACAACTTTTGCAAAATACCGTCAAAGTGAACGCTTTTGATTTTTTTTTAACAACGAAATAAAATACTTAAAGTATTAATAAATTAATGAGAGATGCATGATTCAACATGTGAGCTGTAGATGAAGTACAGACCCTGTATATGAAGAAAAGAGAATGAAAAAAATTCAATAGTTTATTTCAAAATTAGTAAATTGCGATTATCTCATAATCTAGAATCGACAAGTGGTTCCTTTTAATGCGGACGTCCATATATAATTAAATAAAAAATAATATAAAAATTGCTCAAATGAATTAATTAGAAAAGGAATATTAAATACAACAGAATAAAAGAATTCAATTAAACAAAAAGAATTCAATGAATTAGAAAATATAAAGACGTTCAAAGAATAAATAAAATCAATATCAAACAAACAAAGTAAGAAGTTATATAAAAAAGAATTTAAAATATAAATTTCAAAAATGTTTCAAAATGCAAAAAAAAACTTTCCGTAAAAACAAAATTGCGTAATATTAGTTAATAATTTTGTTTTACTTAAATTTGAATAATAATAGTATAAAAAAGGAAAGAAAAGAAAATCGCAGAAATAACAATTTATCCGAGCGTTAAAAATTTTGAAAAGCACACTTTCTACAATTTTCAAGTGCAAAAGTGTAGAGAGAAGTGAAATGGTAAACCTAAAAACAGCAGCCACTTTTTGCCTTAAGTGTGAAAACTGACTCTCTGCCAAGAATGAATAAAAACCAAAAAAGATGTGCTCGGGAATTTAAGTGCAATCTCATGGTCTAAGTAGAAGCTCGTATCTATTGTTTGTGTGAAGTAAATACCCGGATTTTATGAGGTGCAGCAGACTTCTTTTTAGTCCAACTATGAGAGTATTTTCAAGTATTTTTTTGCCTTTTTATTTTTATTTCTTTTTTTCTTATTTTAAGAAAATGAACTTGTTGCATCAGAAAAATATTTGGTCAATTTTCTTCTCTATTGCTTATGAATAAATATTTTTATTTCTCTGAATTTTTTACAATTCCAAACAATTTTCCTCAAGAACAAAAAAGGAAACTTCTTGTGGAAAATAATTGCTTTTGCATTTTATTTGATGAAATTGTCCTTTTTTATACTGTTTCTGACAATACTTTTAGGTAGAAAAATTATTTTTACATAGTATTATAATTACTAACAATTAATTTATTATTATTATTTAGATAATAATTAATTTTATGTAATAAATAAATATCAATAAATAATTTAGAAAATAAATTCGCTCAATCTTTTGCTGTAAATTTGTTACAGTTAACAAATGAATACATATACTAAATAAACAAATTGAATAAATAAAATTATGTAGAAAAATAATAAAAATTGAATTGCATTAACATCAAAGAAGTTTAATACAAATAAAAAAATTTAATACAGAAAAATTACAAACAGTCCTTCAAAGCAATTGAATATTTTTATTATTGTTTCAATTCAAGATCAAAAAGTGATTGTAGAATAAAATTTACAATTTACAATTTTAAACAATCTAATATATCTTTTTGCTATGAAAATATTGAATAATAATCGTTTGTAATTTTCATGTCGTTATTATACATTTATATCATAATACACACAATATTGATACTTTTCTCCAAGGTAAATATATAATGTGAATTTTCTACAAAAGCAGTGATAAAAAAATTATAATAATAATAAATTCATGGAAATATAATTGTCGGGAATAAATTTTTACACCCACATAATTTTAGTTGAAAATTATTAAAATCGTAAAATGTACAAATTATTTTATATTCTTTTATATGTAAAATAATATTCTTTTGATTTTTATTTTAATAAAATTAAAATTTTTTTATTTTGTAAAACAAAAACAAATGCAAAGACAATTTTTTTAATATGGAAAAAATTATTAGTATTTTAATAACTTTTTTGAATTTATAATAATTAAAGGCGCGGATAAAATATGTGCTGCTGCGCTCAGTAGTAAGGGATAATACCAGCCAGGTATCAGTAAGCTTGGTTGTTTTCTACACAATTGAAACCGTTATAAAAAATGATTATTTTGAATGTGTGGCTTCTTAAGAATACAATTACATCGTCGATAATAATCGTCTTTATTCACATTCGTTTTCATCAATCCATTCAACATTTGTATTAAAAGACTTTTTTTGTCATACGAAAATTTTATTTACATAATTGTAAATTTTATTTTATTTGGAACGTAAGTAGTGACAGTTATTTTCAATAAGTCATTAAATTATGTTAATTTAGAAAAAAATATTCCATGTTTTGTAAAGTTGGAACTCATATTACTATATAAGTTCTTTCAAAATTTTTTTCCCACTATTATCATAATTTTCTCAAACCTAAATGTACAAAGAAGAAATTGTGATGCTTAGTGAAATCGATTTATTAATTTGGTTCTCTGTAAACAGCCAATTACAAAAAGGTACCTCATTTTTCTCCATTCTACCCTTGTCAAAGTATTTTGAAGTCAAACGTTTTGCTAGGTGGAAATAAAGTTCATTTGGTTATAAACCGCAAGTAAAAAGGTTCTAAGTTTTAATCACATTTATTATTTATTTTGCAAAATATAATGGCTGCTGCCCATGTGGAAGGATTTCCGGAAAATTTCCGGAAGTCGCTTCCGGAAATTTTCCGGAAGTGATTTCCGGAAATTTTCCGGAATATTTCCGGAAATAAAATTTTTTCCGGAAATTACGTGGAAGTGTGTATGAAGGATGTAAACAAAAATCTAGGTTAAATTTGTCTAATTCTACGACATATTTAACTACATTATAAGCACACACGGTGGGCTTGAAACTGATTTAATCCAAAAGTCTTTGTACCTGGAATTTTCTTGTGAATTTTAAGTGGTAAGTACCAACACCTAATATTTAATAGTTTTTGAATAATAACGTCTTTTGGAAAGTTGAAAAATTTAAGGTTACGAAGTCACATCGTGAACCACATAGTTTTGATAATTAATATTATTTAACGAAATAAAATTTGTAACATAATATTATGGTTAATGAACTCAGTAACTCATCGAGTTTTACATATATGAAAATTAGATTTTTTAAAAATATGGTCGCAACGACTCTCAGACGAAAGTCAGTGGATTGACCCAAGTGCAAAGACTTTTGGGTTAAATCAGTTTCAAGCCCACCGTGCACTAGGATATTTTCTTGTCTTCCATTTATGTGTTGGTCAACTTTTTTTGACAATAAAATTTATATTGTGAAATTCAATTTTTGGTTAGTCCCCACACATGAAATAGAGCTTTGCGTAATTTTTTCGTAACTTTATTTTCATATGACTTTAAAATAAAAACTAACTAACTAACTAACTATTAACTTTTTCTAAATGTTAACTCTTATTTATAAAATTTAACCTCTGTATTATGTTTAGAAGCGTCATCGTATGTCTAAATAATTTTTAGAGATTTTCCTAAGGTAAGTTAACATCCTAGTAAACAATTATAGTTTCAAAATTCATTGACTAAGAATTATAAAAAAAACAATTACAGATAAAAATGATCTAAATAATATATATATTTAGGTAAAATTGAATTTGTAAAAAGTTAGATGTAAAACTGGACTACCTATCTGATGGAGAAAGATTTACTTGCTGATTAAAAAACAGAAAAATCAAGAAGCATAGAAAAATACACAAAGAGATTCTTGAGTGCATCACTACTCGCACCTGTGAATAAAAAAAATAAAAATCATACAATTGCCTTATTGAATGTAAAGTATGATCGAAAGAATCGTATGACTTTTTCGCGGTGCGAGAAGTGTGCGACATTGTTATCTGGTTTTACTGATTCTAAAATTTAACTCGCATAATCATAAGTAATAATCGAAACTATTTTTTTTCTACATTATTTGGAAAGGTGCAAATGTAATCTTGTACACGAAGTCTTTTCCTTATTATTCGCTCAACTGGAACAGCGTGGATGCAGTACGAATCCCGCACATGGATTAAACTTTGATTAAAGTTAAACCCAAGTTCTCTGTTCTTAATTTCTTGAGATTTATCGTTGGATATTATAAGTTGACGCAATAATGCATGTAGATTTCCTTTGACAGTAAAAAAGTACTTAATAGCACCGAGCAAAATTTTATCACTTTCTTTCCATTCTACATAAAAATTTGCCCTTTTCTTTTGTCTAGTGTACAGTTCGGAAGTATAAACATCGTCGTTTATCGCGCATTTTCGAAAAATTAAAATTTTTGCTTCCTGCAACTCTCTATCGTTAAGTTGTGTGGCGTGAGCAATTGCTCGAAGATCAGCTTCTTGCATGTCACATCTGGTTGATGGCCCAAGTGTGTGATATCCAACTTGTTCAATTCGCCTGATTGGGTTCATTAGATATTTTACACATTGATATGAGTGGATAATTTTGATTGTATTTGACAATTCCATATCAATATTTTTGGTACCATGTGTCATTTTTATAAGTTCCCCGTTGTGATCCTCTGATGAAAAGGCCGACCAGGCCCAGAGTGGACCCCACAATCTCACGTACGGTGCCAGGTGCTTTAATTGATGAATATTAAAAGAACATTTGTTACGTCCGTACAAACTCTCTACATCATTGACGAAAATGTGCAAAAGGGTATCCGCTAAATCAAGTTCCGTCAAGTTTATTTCATCTTTTAATAAAATGTAGATTGCACGTGAAAGCAGCAAGAAATGATCGTAATGCACATCATTCAAACGGTTTTTTAAAACGATCGGTCCATAATACAAGAGAAATTCTCTCAGTTCTGAGGCTTTCCAAACGCTGAGGTCACAAAGTTCTCTCGGTGTACGCGTTACATCATCAGGTGGAGTTATTGATTTCAAAATGTTATCAATTTCATCACGATTCTCTTTATTCAAATAATAATCTTGATCGTGACTACTTGTACTACACCATAATTTTAACAACATATCCATCACACCTAACAAGACGGCGTGCATGTAGTCAGGGACGAATCCCTTAACTCTATCGAACTGAGGAATTCTTGTAACAATCGAATCACCTTTGACGCCTTTAAAGTGTTTTAGATTCTTATACTTCTCGACAATCTTGGTTTGCTTTTCCATTCTTTCAGCTGTTCGCAGAGGAGAATTTTCATGAACTATTGGAAAAATCCAATTCGACCCACTACCTGTTTCACAACTTTCCCCTTTTTCTTCACAGCTCGGACAACTATATTCTCCGTTATACTGCATCACGACTTGGCAACCGGCTTTTGCTGGAGAATCCAAGCACGCAATAGGGGCGACAACTTTAGTGGTAACAGTACGATTTAAAATCCGATTTTTCCATTCAAACCCATTTTCATAAAGATTTTCTAAAGTAGATGTAAAAGGCTTCAAAAACGAATTCATATCTGGTTTTTTACTGGAGCGATTAGTATAGAAAATTCCGCAAACGAATTGGAAACTTCTTCTGTACTTTGGCGATATATTTACTACCTGTGCATAAATTGGCCACATGTGGCTTTTCCCACTCTTAGATACTTGTACTCCATCGGTAAACCAAAGGAGAAACAAGTCATACTGGCCAGGTATAGCTGTACTTTTTAGTCTACGAAATTCAGTACCAGATGTCAAATCACACAAATTTTCTGGATTTTTGTTTGCGCATTCATTTCGGAAATCGTCTATTAAAATATGAAGATCTCTTACTTCAAAAGCATTACGCAATTCAGATTTTAAATCGATTTCTAGAAAGAAACTGTTTAATTTTGTACTATTGCAACGAGTACATATTTCTATTGGCTCATCAGACCATTTTCCCAAATAATAAAAACATTTTGAACAAATCCTGTGCTTCGTTGAAAAATCTGATTGCGTATTAGGAAACGCCTTGTCCAGTAGAGACATTAATTTATATTTCGTTCGAGGAACCGTATGATCATCAGGTAGGAATAAATGAATTAAACTTAAAACGTCGCTCAACGCTTTTTTACTTAAACGATTAGTGATGTATACTTTTAATATTTGGTATAATGCATCGCCGCCATTAACTGTTGCTTCTGTGTAAATTGGCTGATCAAACCATCCTACTTGGTTTTCTTCAGCATCATTGTCATCATTGTAAGTTAATTCGGATAATGATGATGATACTATTGACAAGAGTGATTCAGAAGAGGATGACAGAGATTCATTAGGCCCAAAGTGACCTGCATCATCATTAATTGATTCATTTAAACTTGACGAGGAAACATTTGCAATTTCCATTTGTGAATTCTGCAATGCACCCATTTCTGCTGCATCTATTTCCATTTCAGAAGAGGATTGAAAATTTGCTTCAAGTTGATCTTCATCATCAACTATTATTTCGTTGGAACTGGCTAAGGATGAGACACTTGCAATTTCTATTGAAGAATTCTCTGAAGATGGTAACACATCGTTGTCAGCATCCATTTCAGAAGATGTATGAATATTTAAAGATGATATTGGCGATGGTTCACGGTTTCCATTACCAGAATGTGAACTCTGTAAGTAATATGATTGTATATAACAGAGTGTCTACAACTAACTGAAAAAATCTCTTAATTTTCCAGGAGTAATTTGATTGAACTATCATTCAATAGGGTTTGTACTTAAACCAATTGCTTTTATATTTTAATTAAGGTAAATAACAACTATGTAACAGACCAATCGCGGTAAATTTCCAATCGTCATTCACAGATAATTGAATAAGTAACATTTTTGTTTTAAAGAAATTCGAAATTCGTCACCCCATGTGACGGACGTTTTTTAAGCGTCTTTTTTGGGATTTTCTTTTTAAAAACCATGAAAACTTAGGACTTTAAAAATTTTCCCATATATTCAGTTACATTTTAACAACAAATTAAAATTTTTGCAAGTAAAAATATTCTAACGATAATGATCATAAAAACACCGGCTATCGGCGACTACGATACTGACTAATTGACTGAGCTAAAGTCAAAAAATTAAAAGGCATTTTAATTTGTGAGGATGTGGCTATCGCCGGAACTAGGATTATTTGAAAATATTAAAAATTGGATTTTTTACGTGTCTTTCAAATTTTTTTCTAAAAAAATGTGATTTTTTGTCTATTTTGTTGTATAAAGAAGAAACAACTTTACCTTTTTCAATTATCCTAGTACGAGCGATAGCCACAAATATGCTGAAAATGCGCTGTAAATTTGAGCGATATTGGTCAAGCTGTTTTTGTGATATGATAGTCGACAGTTTAAAAAACACAGTTTTGAGAAAAACGCCTGTCAAATTTTAAGTAATACATTATTCGCTTGGCAACTTGTTGTTTTCTCAGTGATGTAACTTTCTTATGATGTTAAATATCAAAAATTCTCTTTAGCCACATATTCTACAGATATTGTAAATGTGATTTATGAAAAAAATTTGATTTTTTGAACCCATCACATCGGGTGATTCCCCTAAAGTGAAAATTATGTTTAGTACCAATTATATTGCATTACAGTTTGGTTTAACTACAACTCTGTTGGGGGTCATTCACAAACTACGTAAGGCTTTAAGGGGAGGTCAAGTTAAATCTTACGAACAGCAGATAAAATGGCGATAATATATAGAAAATGTCTTACGATGGGGGGAGGGGGGATCAAAATTTCTGAAATATGCCTTACGTAGTTTTTGTACGGCCGCTTGCGTGGTATTTCTGGTTAAGGACATGTCTAAGTTGTGAAATGTCAACATACGAAAATGTAAAAAGTTTAAATGATTGACTATATCAATGGCACGGACCATGAGGAACTCTCAGTGAACGATAGCATGGTCATAAATGGGAAGGGAAAGTTATACCTTTTGTCATTTTCCAATCGCTCTTGGGGTATTTTGCAGGTTTTATTTTATTATTTTAAAGATTTATTTTTAATACTTTATAGTTAAATATGGTTTTGTTTCAAAATTTGATACTCTACCTTACAATTTTCGTGAAGAAAGTGCAAAAATTAATGTTAATTTTTATGGTAATAAGGAATGCCAAAGATTGCAATTTTAGTGTTTGTATGGTTAGATATCACAACATAGACTTGTCTTCAAGTGATAAAAATATGTTTGAATGACATTTCGATCAAGTGTTAATTAGTTAAATGTCAAATCTATCAAATGACAGTTATTATTATTTATCATTTTTAAAGTATTTCGCTTCAGCTTAACCCAAAATTCTGACTCAATTAAAATAAATCATGTATAAGTCAGCACCTAAACAGTCAATGAAAATTTTTGTGAATTTTAACTACGAAACTTAAAAAAAAATAAAATGTAACTTTATTATGACTGCTGCTCAAAGCTGAAATAGAAACAATGAGCAACTTTAAAATTTTAAACAATCAGTTTTTAAAATTTTAAGACTTAAATAATTATAGATATTTACGGTAATAAAAAATAATTAAATAAACTTTAAAGAAATCAAAAAACTATTTTATTTTCTTAGAAAAAAATTTCAGAAATTTGATATGCCGTAGAAATCCTGATATAAATTAAAGAGTCATTAGAAATATGTATATGTATAAAAAAGCGACATTTGGAAACAGCCGATGTTTTATTAGCCTCGAAATCAAAAACTCAAACAATTCTTAAAAAGATAAAAGTTGTATAAGTTTCGAAAAATTGTTATTAATATTTATAAATATTTGTTAATATTAATCGACTGCATCACTTGACACATAAATTTACAATCGAAATATTTTTTAAAAAGATTATTAATAATAACAGTGTCATTTAAATTTATAAATTATTGTGAAGAAATTGAGTCATTACCATCTTTTAATTTTTTTTGTCTTCTGAAATGATGTTCTATCTTCAGATTTTTAATTGCTTCAGAATCAGAATTTCCTACTCTTTGAACTTTAGTCTATTGACTAGCTGAAAGTAATTGTTGATCATTGTCAGTAAAACAGTAGGTATTATTTTCATACAAAATGTTTTTTAATGTCATAAGTCGGGATGAATGGTTGACCTAACTTAAGACAATACTTTTCAACAAGATTTTTCTAACTTTAACTGTATAACGACAGCTTTTCTCAACGTATATTTAAACTTAAAACGATTTTCTTCACTTCCTTATAATTTGTAGTAAAAATGTTATTATTTATCAAAATACCTAAATTGCTTGTTATCAATTTTTTATTCTTTCAATTTTCATAAAAGAAAATAATTTTCATCATTAAGTCAGTAGGTTTTTTTGATAAAAATTTTCATCTTCTTAAAAAACACAAAGCAACACTTAATCTTTGCTTCGTAAGTAAATGTACTCACATGGCCCGATATCTTACTGTAAGAATACTCTAAAGTTATCTGTTTAGTTCGTAAGCTGTAGAATGCAGGTAAACTTTCAATTTTCACCATACAGTAAGCTTACCTGGTGAGAATGAGGTAAGGTTACACTGTAAAATAAATAATTATATATAAAAAGAATTAAAATCTGTTAAATATTTTATACTTATATTAAAAATTTATTATCCCTTTCTATAATTCAAAAGTAAAAATATTTTGATTCATTAGTAAATACCAGGGACTGAAATGGAAACGGAGATTCGTGTCGTGCCTTCGTTAAAAAATTTTCATTCCGATTAATTTATCATTTTTCACAGTGCTTAGTAAAGGTTTACTATATAAGATATCACTTGCATTTTAATTAACTTGCAGTTCAATTAACTAAAATTGTGTACTTTGTGATCGAAGTGGCCATATGGTCAGACAAATTCTCAGTTTCTTGGCACGCATTTGAAAAAAAAATATTTTATGTTTTTCAATTTCTTAGACGAAAAATAACCAAACTCTCAGTTTCCTGGCACTTTCTCACAGAATATACATATGCTTAAAATGTAAAATTTACAATTTGTATTTTTTTGACTGGACACTTTTAGGTAACTTTGATAATACTTTTAACTTGAATTTAACCAACTTTTTAAAACCTGAATGTGAAAAAAATGTTGAGCCAAAATTTTCTTTATTTTCTTCCTTCGTTTGTATAACTACCCATATAAGACCCTAAATAAATGTCCGTATGTATGTTTGTGTGGATTCCGTTTCCTGTGAACACGATAACTTAAAGTCGTTTCAACGAATTTGCAGAGTTAATCACAATTAATTTTGTTGCTTTACAATAAAATCTTACTCCATCGGATGATGTATATAAAGTAATTGTATTGTAATTTATAGATTTAATTGCAATCAATGTTGAAAAATTCACTTTCTTACTAAAAGTTTTTTTGTTTATTTAGAATCACATTACTGTATAATAAGTTTTTATTCTTTCCATTCAGACGAATCAACTGGATTCTATAAATTTTAGATTGTATAAAAAATTAATTAAAAATTAAATATACTTGTTCATGTAATGAACATCTGGATTTACAACTTGCTATTTGTATGAATGACAATTTGACAGTTAACCATTTACCCGGAAACCATAACCTGCATATGGTTTAACCCGAGTATACTCGTGGAATACCTTAACTTTTTATAGAAGTTACATTCGACAGTAATATAAATAATGCCTTACAAAAATACTTAGAGTATCCTTACAGCAATAATCTTAAAGTATTTGAATCTTTTATCATTATTCTAATTAATGATTTTCTTTAACAAATATAGAGAAAACTGAATAATATTGAAACATCTTTCTCCAAATGTCAGATAAAATGACACGTTTTTCGATGCTCAAAAGTTAAAATATCAAAGCTGTTCATCTGAATGACGACATAAATAATAATAATAATTACTATATTGTTATTATTAAAATGAATTCAATGCTTAGAATAAATGTAAGTAAAATAATAACATTACATGCAATTAATAGAAATATATGCAAAGAGTTAACAGACCAGGCAAGTATTTTTAAATAATTTTTTAATTTTCTAAAACTGATTCCAGAGAATTATATTAAGAATTTATAGAAATTAATTTTTAGAAAAATAAAAATGTTTTGCAAACTAAAATGTAGTATTTCTTATTTCATTTTTAAGATTAGCATCAAGTACAATCACAACAAACTTTGTATATTAATACGTAAATAAATTGTACAATAGTTGACTGTGTTTTTCATTGAATTGCATTGACACAATGTCAACATCCAAACGAAAATTTATAAATTCACAATATATCAATATTACAAGTTTTCTTTATGAAAATCACAACAAATTTAACTATAAAAATTCTAGTTTTTTTCTAACCTGTAAACCATCTCGACAACTGTTAAAAATCCTATTTATGTTTTAAAGCCAATGCAGTCTATTTGCTCATAAATAATCTTTTTGATCAAGTGCTTAAATTAATCAATAATTGCATTTTGTTTTTGTATTATTGTTGAAATGGTATTTCCGTACTAATAAATAAGTAGCCAACACACTTTGTTCATTGATATTTCAGCACACACTTATAATGTTATAATGTCTGCATCCGAAAGGAGCATTTTCATGGGGTAAGTTGCCAAATGCGCCACCGGTCAAATGCGCCATTTTTTTGTTAACTTCCCAACCTTGCTTATTGAAATTTCTGAAAATTATCGAGCAAAGTTGGGCAGCTACCGAAAAATTCAAAAATCGTCAAGTGCTCAACCCTGCGGAAGGAAATTTTTGAATTTTTTGGTAGCTGCCCAACTTTGCTCGATAAAATTTTCAGAAATTTCAATAAGCAAGGTTGGGAAGTTAACAAAAAATGGCGCATTGTCCAGTGGCGCATTTGGCAATTTACCACCGGTGCTAAAGGTACATAGGATCTCATTGGGAATACACCTTTACCTTGTCACTTTTTACTTGGGTCAAGAAGACTAGCTACTTTTTATAAAAAGTATTACAAAAATGTCGAATGAACGCATATTTCTGTTAGACTCGTTTACAGAAGACGGGTGGTTCTATATTGTGAGTAAAGAATCATTATTAGTCACCGATGACTCTGAAATTAAAATTGGAAAAAAAGTTCAGTTTGAGTACCCGGAAGATACAGACCATCCAAAAATTCGAAGAGGGACGATTATTATGGAATCAGGCAAGTGTATACATTTAAAAAACATTTTGCAATTACGCGAAATTTAAAATATTTTATTTGTTAATATATTATTTCTTTAACAACAGTGCAGTATAGATTTTACTTTAGGAACACAAACATAAACACGAAATGTAAAAATGAATTAAGAAAGCACATATATTTATGTTCCTTCTTCTTTAACCCGATCTTATAATTGTGTTTATGTTTATGTTCTAAATAAAATATTTATTCTAGACAGTCTTATACATAGTTTCATAATCATTTCAACAGTAAAATATAATTATACTGTAAGATTTAAGGTTAATTTGTTAATTGATTATATAGACTTAAGTTGAAGCTCTTAAATAACTGCAAATATTATATATTTTTTATAATACCTATGAGAGTTTAGAATATTTATATATAATAATGTATGGAAAATGTACATACGTAACATCATATATCATTTTTCAGAATCGAACGAAATTTTAGACCAAGAAATGGAAAAAAGAATCAAAGAAATTGAAGACAATAAAATCAAGAAGGAAGAAGTGATTGAAAAACAAAAATTAGAATACGAAGAAAACAGATTAAAATTTAAAAAAAGAACACGTGAGGGTAATGTTCTAATGGCAATTGAGCTTGAGAAGGAATTAACAATCTTGAATAATGAAAAAGAGGATTTAAAGAGCAGAGTTTTAAATTTATTGGCATTAAGTAAAGAGGCAAATGCTTCTCTTTTAAATATGAAAAAGGTATTCAATTTATTAATATTTGTTAGAGATTTTTAAAGTTAAGATATATTATTATAATAATTATTATTACTGTTTATTTAAGGACCTGTAACAACCAAATATCTATCTATACTACATAAAATTGAAGAAAGCATTGGAATGCAGATAATGAACATTTGACGGTTAATGAAAATTAGTTAAGGCTTAAAAATATTTTAATTTGTAAAATTCATTTATTTATGTAATAGTTGGTTAAAATAAGCTATAAAATCCTTAAAAACAAAAGTCATCCAAAATTCAATTATTTTCATAAATAATAGTTTCCACAGGAATTCCATTAATTTAGAATAGAATTTTGAACAAAATTTCAAAAAATAAATTATTTAATAATATTTTTATACAATTCTTCACAATAATTCAATTACTTTTACTAATAATAACATTTTTCATGGAAATTCAATTATTTAAAAAAAATTTTGATAAATTTCTAAGCAAGAATTAAATTATTTTCATAAATATTAAAAATAAAAAAAATTCCTTTAAAATTAATATAATTTTACAGGAATTGTTCAAAAAATGTAATTATTCTGAAAACTTTAATATAAATTCTTTGAAAAAATCAATTATTTAAGAAAGTGTTTTTTAAAATTCTTTGGAAGAATTGAATTGTTTACTATTCAATAATTGTCAAATTTTTTTATGAAATTGATCAAAAGAAATCAATTATATTTCAAATACAATTGCAATTAAATTTTTTTGAAATAATTCAATTATTATTTTAGATTTTATAAACACTTTCCCCAAGAATTCAATTATTTACATAAATAATTTTTCGAAAAAATTCAATTATGTCCTAAGAATTCAATTTTTCATGAAAATAAAAATTTCTCAGGAATTCAATTATTTAAATTATAATTTGCATAAAATTAGTTGAAAGAAATCAATTATTTAAACAATTTAAAAAAATTCTTGGCAAGAATTATGTTATTGTTATAAATATTTTAATTCTTTTATGAATAATAGAATTCGTTGCAGAAATTCAATTTATTAGTAGAATAAGAAAAAAGTAAATATTTTTTATGATAATTAGAAAAAAGTTAGGAAAATAAAATATAGAATGTATTTTTTGTCAGTTTTGTAAAGTGTCTAAAAGCAAGTTTTTTTGGTCGTCAAATTTATTTTTTCGATATCTACTTTTTTATTTTTAAAGCTTCTTTTTTTAAATTCACTTTCGAGTGCGAAGTCTAAACTACATATAAAATTTAAAAAACTCAAAAAAGCAGATGACATTTGAAAAATTAATACAGATTTGATTAAAACTTTTTTTCATTTAAGAGTAAAAAATTTGTACGATTTACTAACAATTTTTTTAAATAATTTTCTAAGAAAATCTGGAAGGAATTTGATAGGAATTCTACAATTGTTCCCCTGAAATTACTACAAAAAAATTATCACTTTTTAGAATAAATTTTGCACAATATTTGTGTCAATTACTGACAGAAATTTTTCATGGTCTTTCAATTGGAAATAAGCATTTTGAAGAAAAAAATTTTTTGACCCAAAAAAATCAAAATTAAAAATAAATTTCAATTTTTGGGGGAGAGGGATACGATTTTTTTTTAAACGAAAGCTGAGGTTTTTTCCTAAAAGGACATATATATAAAAATGGGATTAGAATGTTTAAACAATGAAAAAAAGAATTTTCTCCAAAATGGGGCTAAAAACCGGGTTTAGAGCGCTCCGGTGAGTAGAAACCTCTTTTTTTCAATGTTTAAACATTCTAGTCCCACTTTTATATATATATATATATATATATATATATATATATATATATATATATATATATATATATATATGTCCGTTTAGGAAAAAACCTCAGCTTTTGTTTATAAAAAAAATCGTATCCCTCTCCCCCTAAACTTGAAATTTATTTTTAATTTTGATTTTTTGGGTCAAAAAATTTTTTTTTCTCAAAATTCTCATTTCCAATCGAAAGAGCATGAAAAAACCTTTCCAAAATGTACCTTGCCAAATTTATATGTTTAATAGTTTAAAAGTAAAAAATTATTAAAATAAACATTACTCCAAAAGACCCCTTGATCACTTGCCGTGGAATCGCTCATATGTAATAGTTCCTTAAAAGATTTTAAAACCAATTTTAAGGAAACAATTACGTGCTGAATTTATATCTTCTGAAAAATTATTCTCAGCGAATGAAGTTAACCCTTTTTTATGGGTTAATTTGAATCAAGAAAATTCAATTATTCTTTTTAATTAAAAAAAACTTCATTAACATTTTAACCTCTAGTAAATTTTTAAAAAATTAATTATTATTTCATAATTATATTTTGTAATTAACTTATATCAATAATAATTGTTTAAATTGGATTAATTTAACATTTCAAAATAAAGTGTCTATTAAAATAAAAGTTGAACATCTTTCTAATTATTATCAGTTGTCATGACAACACAAAACATTAGATGTTTTTATATTAAAATACAAAGAATCATTAAAAGTTCTTAATTTCTTGAAAATGAGTGAAGAACAGGTTTTACTAGAAGGCGATGGGTGTTTCACCATTATATATTCGAGGTCAATAAAATATGATCCAAAAATGCCGACTTTGCAATGTGGTTCATCTGTTGAGTACTTATGGCCAGAAGATGGAGTTCATAAAAAAAACTACACTGGAACTGTTATTGCAATTTCAAGTTAGTATACAAAATGGATTTACTATATTAATGTAGTAATATGGAATGTGAATATGTTGTAACATTAGTAATGATTAATTTACCTATAATTTTAATTTTATTTAAATGTAGAATACACATGAAATTGAATACCTTAATTTTCTTTAGAATAATTAGACTTCCTTAAATTAAAATAAATGACCTTCAGAAAAAAATTTAATTTATATATTTTAATTTTTTCATTAGCTGACGAAAATGAACTTTTGAACATAAGAAGCGAAAAACAGAATGCCTTGAAAAAAAGCGTTTCTAGGAAACGACATAATTCAAATCCTTCACCAGCAATTGATCAATCTTCAAAGAAGGTTAATATTTATTTATTAATAAATGCAATGTGACGAAATGTAATATTTGTAGTATGCTTATTTATAATTAATTATTTTAATTTAATTAACCATTCCAGAAGCAGTTATTTTCAAGTTCAGTCTCAACAGTTTTATTGAAAAAAATTGAATCTATTCTTGAGGTCAATAAAAAAATGACAGAAGAGTTGGTTGAGTTGAAAGAAGTAAGTATTTAAATCTTTTGAAATAATTACATATATTTTATAACTTAGTTTTTACTTCAAATTTATTTTTTAAAAACACTACGAATTTTCTGAACAATTCCTTCTGGTAAAACTGACAACTTCTAAATATTGTTGTTAAATATTAAAGAAATATCAATATTAAATAGACATTTCCTGAGTTTGACAGGTGAATATTAAAAATATTGCAAATAAACTTTATAAAATATTCCAAAAATTATTGTTGTTCTATGCTGTTTGAGTTAAAAAAATTCTTCTATTTTTGCAAATTCATATAATTTTTTTAGAAAATGTCTTAAGGTTTAGAAGTTTTTTGTTGTTCAGTAAAACGCTCATCATCAGATCAGAATTTTATTAAATATTGAATGTTTTTAGATGCTACAAAATCCAACTCATTACATAGAAGATGAGCCAGAAAGTGGTAAAAGAGTAGAAGACAAAAAAGTAACTGAGAATAATGTTATTGCGAAATTATCATCCTTGTCTCAAATCACCTACCAAAAACTTCCGGAAATTCTTCAAGATTCTCGACTGAGTTTCATAATAGATCCATGTCAAATTGATTCTGAGTCTGTAAGTTTAATAGACAAGTTTCCATCATCCACTGCAATAACAGTCGACAACAATGATTTTAATACAGGAGAAGACGAGAATAAGGATACTTCCACAGAGGTAGTAAACGGCAACGATTCTTTGAATGAAGAAGGAGACAAAAGTGAAGAAGGAGACAAAAGTGACAAAAATGTTTTTGCGTTTTCAGCAGGCGACAAGGTAAAGTCATATTATGCAATGAAGGATACTAATGCACTTCTGTTTGAAAATTTCATGCTAAGAATTGCTTCCGAATGATGCCTATAATGAGTTAAATTTTTAACTTGCAGACGATTGAATTAGTTTCTGGAAGCAATGTGTTCATCGACAAGGCTACTTTAAAAGACATAAGGGGTAGAAAAAGCAACACGCATACAGTATTTGCAAGATCAGTTATGTTTGCGGTCTTCACTGAAAAAGCTCTCTTAGAGCATAGTTTAACAGGAAAAGGTCCCAAAGACAAAAGTAACCCAGCTCTCCCGAAGCAGGCTGTTGATAGCATTTTAAGTAAGTATACATTCAGGAAATATTGACACAACATTGCAATTCGATCGTTTCTGATATCAATATTTAAAGATTACAAATTAGCTGTCGGAAATATTCATGGCAATTTAATGATTCTGTGTTTTCTATCGAACAGTTTCAGAAAATAAAAATTTTTAATAAAAACAATTTTTTATGAAATAAATAATTTCCAAATAATTTTTTTAACTACGATAATATTTTACTATTAAATTAAACCTTTAAAAAAACTAAAATATTTTACAATCGAATTAAGGTTGATGTAGTTCATTAATAATTAAGTAGTTATGACAATTTTGAATTTATCAGTTTAAAGGTTATAAAATCCTGAATTTAAAAAGCCAAACATAAAATTTTTTGAAATTTAAAAACACTGATATCCAACTAAAGTTAAAAATATTTTTGACTTTTAATTTTTAGAACTTTACACTATTTAAAACAACAAGAAACCCCTTAAAAGAAAATAAGTTAGCTAGGAATCTTCAAATTATTCACTTTACATATTTTAAGAATTTATATTTTTGTATATGTAACGGTTTTGAATGTCCTATAATTAATAATTAATATTGTAATTTTTACAGATCATTAATTAAATGCCATAATTTTACTATATCTAAAAAAAGCAGATTAAACCCGTAGAAAATTTTCATAATTCCTCTTTGACTCGTTAATGAAAACGTAATGATATTAATATAAATGCATTTTTATTTCAGCTTTTGCACGTGCCACAGCAAAAAGACAAAATTGGACTTTATGCGACGACTCCGTTGTGAAGGAAAGCCTACGCAAAAAATTAACAGAGTTTAAAAAAAAGAAATCTGATGTATAACCAATACATTATGCATTTTTTATATAATAATAACAGTTGTAGTTTTTTAATAAATTAGTTCCAAATATAATGTAAGATAATTTTTATTTTTTTAGTTTATTTATCTGCGTACATATTTATACTTTTCTTATTTCTTATTAATATTGAACTATTAATCAAAATCTAGAGCAGGAAACAGTATTAAAAAAATTATACACACTTTATGCAAAATGCCCACCACGTCTACCTTGTTGGGAGTTTAATTTGGAAAACAATTGTCCTTTAAGTTTCTGGAAAAATAAGATTACTTTAAAAATTATATGCATTTTATTTTTTTTTAATTTTCTTTACGCAAAAAAAGATAAGCATGCATTTTATTTTAATACTAGTACTTACTTTTAAATTTCGAACTTCTTTTTTTAAACTCTTCTCCCTTTCGGTTTCGTATGGCGGGTACAGAGGGTACGGACCGATGAAATTTTGATATGGCTGTTTGGCAAAAGATGTATTTTTCGACTTCATTTGACCTTGATTTTTCCAAGATCTCTCCATACCTAATTCTCGTTGTTTAGTTTCCTCAAAGCGCTTTTAAGCCTGTGTAGCACGATTTTGAGCAAAGTCTGCGCGTCTCTCGATCTCTTCAACTCGCTTTATTTCATCCAATACTTCTTCGGATTCTTCATATTTTTTATTTGCTATTTCTTCACGCAATTCAGCATCTTCTAATCTTTTATTAGCATTCAAAAATCGTTGCTGCAATGATTTTATCAATTCTGTTTTTCGACACATTTCTTCCTCTTTTTTGGCACGTTCTTCCGCCTTTGCTCGTTCTTCGACCTCTTCTGCGATTCTTCTACTTTTCTCAGCTTCAGCAGCTCTTAATTGTGCCTCTTTGGCACGTTCTTCAGCTTTGAGCGCCCGTTCCTCCGCTTTGGCTGCACGTTCTTCTGCAGTAATCGCTTCCTTCTCTTTTAAATTGTGTTGATCTAAACTTAGATCATTTTCATCAATCGACCCTAAGAAACAATAAAATTATTATAAACTTAAAAATAAAATAAAATCAATATTTAAAAATCTATTGTTATATAATAAATTATTATTATTAATTATTATTACTATTATTTTATTATTATATTATTATTATTTATTATTATATTTTTTACATAAATAGATAATATATAAATTGTTAAATAATATATAAATTATTAAAGAAGAAAAATTTATTTTCTACGACACTCACGCTTAGATCTACGCGTCATCATGATTTCTAAATATTGAACACCAAACCTAAAAAATAAAATATTGCTAATGAAAAATAATATGAAAATGAAATTTATTTGAAAATTTTTTTAATTAAAGTTTTATTAAAAATGCATAATTATTTAGTAATTAATATGCAAATAAAAATTAAGGTTAGTTTTATTATTTACAATTGTTTTTGTAAAATTTAAGTACTAATGTTAAAATTTGTGTAATTTGTAAATGGATATTTGTTTTATTTACTATTTTGAATAAGCTTATTGAAAACAAATCTGGAAATGAAAAAAAAATAAATTTCGTTCATTTTAACGTTCAGAACTTTAGGGTCCTTTGAATACTTATTATATTGCTGATGCTGATTCGTAAGATCAGGAATTAAAAGAGTTTTATTAAAGTTTCTGTTGAAAAAATGTTTGCATTTGAAGTATCACTAGTTGACTTTATATTATTTAAAATTCTTTAAAATAAATTATATATATTTTACATAGAATTTCATGATTAATAGTTTAATAGTTATTACAAAATAAATAAGAAGTTAAACATTGAACAGAAGTAACAGAGACGAACAGCAAGCGAAGAACTTGTTGCTGTCGGAGATGCAATTTTTCTTTAAAAATTATAAAGTGACTTTTAGAAGAAAATGACTTTTCAGAAAAATTGAAATTTTGCTTATCTTACAATTGTTTATTTAAAGGAGAGTTAAGAAGTTGCTTTGATACTTTTCAGGAAAAATAATTTTTTGTATACACTTTTTTCACTTTTGTTATGTCTTACCTTATTATTATATTCCCTATTTTTTCTCGATTTAACTTTAATTTAGAAAAATTAAAGTTGGGACGAGGTTGGATAAATGACAAGAAATAATTATATTTGAACACAATATATTTGGAAAAGATGAAAATTATGCAAACATGGAATGAACACGAACTTTCTAAAATGAGTCTAAGTGGTTTGTTTCTCTCTACCTTTGCTCAGCAGGTGGTGGTCCTAGCTCGTGTCGCAGGAGTACAATGGGGCTGGTTTTAATAATTAGGCTCTAAGTGGCTGCAGGTTAATGATTTACGAGACTCGTAAATTATCTTCGTTCAATGGCTATTATGTTTCTTTCAGCTTTTGTCACAACTCGAACGATAATTTCTAACACCAAATTAGACTTCAAGATGAGTTGAATTAGAATTTTCACGTAAAGATCAGGACAACTACTTTACTGGGGACGAGACCACTTTATACGAAGAGAACCACTTGTGAAGATTAGAATTTTTAGACTGAGTTTTAGATGATAGTGTGACCCTTTTTATACTAGACTCCTTAGGTTTTTTAGCATGGTCTCTTCGGAAAAGGTTTTCTAGCATAGAGTCTTTGAAAACTATTGTTGTAGACACTTGTGTTTACTCAGTATTTAGATCGCACGTGTTCATATCCTATTAGTCATATGTTTTTACAATTTTCATTATTTAATATTATATTTTTAATATTGTTTGTTAATTATTTGTAGTTGTTATAATTTGTTATTAACTTGTTATTACAATTTGTTATTAACTTGTTATTACAATTTGTTATTATTGTTTACATTATTATAACTTGTTATTAATTATTATTTGTTACATTTTATTATTATCTTGTTATTATGAATTATTATTTATTATTGTTTCGTTGTTACAAATTATTGTTGACTTGTTATTATTATTTTGTTGTTACATTTTATTACTATCTTGTTGTTTTTTGTTATATTTGTTATTGTTGTTACAATTAATTATTAATATTTTGTTATTGTTGTTACAATTAATTATTATTATTTTGTTATTATTGTTACAATTAATTATTATTATTTATTGTTACAAATTGTTATTATAAATTATTATTGTTGTTATTACTATCTTGTTATTATTACAATTGCTTATTATAATTATTTAGTTATTATTGTTACAATAATTATTACTATTTTGTTATTATAAATCATTATTATTAGTTATTATTCTTATTATTACTATTTTCATTAATTAATAATTGTTTATAATTGTTAATAACAATTATTTGTTGTTATTTCCATTATTATTATTATTATTGTTAATATGTTAATAACAATTATTTGTTGTTATTTCCATTATTATTATTATTATTATTATTATTGAAAAATACGTTACGATGACGTAACACCTCCCCCTTCAGAAATTTGGAAATTGAAAAATGAAATTGAACAATTTCCAAATTCTAATTCTTACATTTAAAGCTAAAAAAAAAAATTTACAATCGTAATAAAGTTAAGCGAAAAACATACATTTTTAGAACAAAAATATTATTTTTTATTTTTTGTTTGTTTGTTTATTATTATTATTTTTTTATTATTTTTTTTGTTTTGTTTTTTTGTTTTTTGTTTTTTTTTTTTAAACACACACATAACTTTTAAGATAGATATATATTGTTAAAGTTAATAATTATTATATATGACTAAATGTTTAGAAGACAGCATGCATATATTTTAATTGTTTATTTATTTGCATATTTTATAGCAATTTAAATTTATTTGTCTTAATCTTTATAATGTTTATTATTTTTCTTGTAATTTAGGCAATTTTTTGCTACATGATATCTTCCAAAACATCTTTCACAAGAATTTTTCCATTTAATTAATTGAATTTTGTCGCTCCAAATATCTATTGCTTCTTTTCTTTCGTTAAAATCAAATTTTTGTTTTAGCCTTATTAACATTATTTCCGCTAATTTTCTTTTTGTTTCTTTTTTATTTTGTAATTTTTCAATGTTTATTTCGATGTAATTTTTATCTTGTTCAATAGACAAAGTTGCAATATTTGCAGAAATTTTTGCGTCTGGTATTGTGTATATGGGGTAAGAAAATGAGAATTGAACAGCAAGATTTTCTAAAGTTGTAATCGGATTCATTTTATCTAAAAGAATAAAATTAATTATGTAACTTATTGTTTTTTTTATATATATTTTTTATTTTTATATAAAAAAAAATTTAATCGTATTCATAAATAATTGTGTCGGAGTCAGAGTCGTAATTTGTTGGTTTATCAGAATACCTAGGGTCGTAATATAGTCGAACATCTTTAAATTCTTCAACTTTTTCTCTTTCTGTTTCTAAAATATTAAGCGTACACTCCATGCATTCGTTTGCTTTTTGCATACTATTGTATAAAATAACTTTACAGTCGTAACATTCTGTAGTTGCATCAACGTCCTTTACATATAAATGTCGCATTCTTTCTACATTAAAATTTATTTGTTCATAAATATCTAGATCAAAAAAACAATTATCGCAAATTATTTTATCATTCGAAAATAGTATTGAACTATTATAAACCTTTTTTACACACGCATAACGTTTTAATAATTCTTTAATTAAATATACTTTTTTTATGTCATTTTCGCATTTAGAAGCTTCTAACGGTTGGTTGTCTGTCGGTAGCATCTTTTGAGAAAGAGAAAAAATTTTAATTAATTTATTTGTATTAAAAAAAAATTTAGTTCATGCTTTTTCTATTATCTATTGAATTTTACATGCGTTGATTATTTTTTTTAAATTTTCACATGCAACTAAAGGAAAATTTTATTTGACTTGACTATGTTACTTCCTATTTGTCTTTTAAAAGTGAAAGTTGGTCCTGTTCTCATTATCATGTCTTCTTTTGATACTCTAGTTTTGACAAATATTAAGGGTTATGCTAATGTGTATATTCTTCTAATGTTGTCTATGGTCTGTTTGTGGTGGGGTTTTCTTTTGACAAAAAAGGTACAGGGTGTAAGATCAGGTGAATTTATGCATCAGTTCAGTTTCTTTTTGGGGTTTAAACAGAAAAGTTCGAAATGTCTTCGAGTAATTTTGAGAACATTGTAGAAAATATGGATTTATATTCTGATCCAATTGAGTACTTTAATACTACTTTAGAGTCCGAAGATTGGAATATAAGTTCATGCAGTGTAGAAAATGTTGAAAAAGATGTTGAAGTGAATACAGAAATGGAATTTCATAGTATTTTAGAAAAAGGTGTAGTGATTTCTAATGAGAAAGAATTGGATCAAGTTTTAAATGAAAATGTTGGTGAACCAATATTTGAAAAAGATATTTGGAAACAAGTAGAGTGTAATAGAAGGTTCTTAATACAATACATGGATATAGTGTTGTATGGACCTAATTGGTGGAATAATTTTCCAATTTTACAGCAATGTGAACTGAGAGAAAAAGTTGTAGATTTAGTAAAAGTAGACAATTTGAATGGTGTTTATTTGATGGATAACACCTTTTTTATTATAGAGAGATATTGTCTTAAGACTGTAAGTAAAAAAAAATTTTTCAAGTTTTTTTTTTATTGAATAGTTACAATTTACTTATTATTATTTTTATATGTCTATATATATATATTTTTTTTAGATTGACAAAAGGTTGGTTAGATATGACGCAAATGGAGCAAGATTTTTAAAACATTTACCTTATTTATTTCTAAATAAAAATCTTCGAGTAAGACTTCCTATTTCTTGGTTAATTTTAACTGATAATGTATTGAAAAAAATGAAAAGAGAAGTGAAGGATATTATTAAAGAGAATGGAGGTGTTATCAACAAAATTTTTACGCTTAGAGAGATTAAATATAAAATATATTTGCCTTTTGAAAGTGGAAAAGACTATGCATTTTTAGAAGAAGTAAGTGTTTTTTTTCTTTTGTACCGAAATAGTATATATAAAAAAAAAATTTGTAATTTATTGGAATTAATTTGTGTTTCAGGTTTATGTTTAATTTATACTGGTGATTCGTGTAATGTTTTTGAGGAAAAAATTTGCAATGGTTCTTCTTCTTTTATATTATCTTTCTTATGTTTTTTATATATTATAGTGTATTGTTTTTTTATTAAGGTATAGCTTTTTAGTCCTATCAAGAAGGTTATTAAAATTAATAGCAGTATTAAAATGTATTTTAGAAATAATTTATATTCTGTTATTGATAACATAAAATTTTTGTTAATTTCTTGAACTTCTGTTATTAATATTAATTTTTCTTCTATTTCGGATGCTAGAATAGGTATATTGTTTGTATATTTGATTAATTTTTTAACTATTGATGGATTTGGAGTTTTAATTATTTTAAGAAATGTTGGATATTTTTCTTCAAAAAATTTTGCATTTTTTAGTGTAGGTATGTAAGAGAAAGTGTATTGTATATTTTTACTAATGTTGGGAAATATAGAGTGATTTGATTCAATAATACATTCTGGTTTTATTTTCAAAATACCATTGTTTTGGATAACATTTCTGGATGTTTTTCTGTTAGGGCAGTGAATGTTAATGTTAATAGGGTAAGAATGTGAATAAAGCCATGCTTGAGAATTTTCAAGAATAGTCCAAGCAATATTTTTGTTTAACTGCAAATAAAATGCACAAGCTTCTGTTTGTTTATTAAAAAATAAAGCCAGTTCACAAATAAAGTGTTTTATTGTTAATTTAATATCAGGTGTATTAAGGCAATATTTTTCATTTGCTGTATTATGACATAGAGAAATGTTATCGTTACTTATATGAAAATATGTTTGATTATCTGTAGAAATTGCAAGAATTTGAGTTTTATATTTTATATGTATAGATATACTAGTGTTTGTATTAAGTTTATAAAATGAAGGAATAGAATGTAATTTGTAAATATTATATTGATTTTTTGAGATTTTTGGTATTGTGAATGAGAAATAATAACTGATTTTTGAAAATAAATGGTTTTATTTTTGAGTTTTTTAATAAGTCTGTTAATGTAATATTATTTTGTGTAAAATTTTTAAGATTTACTTGTGGTCTAGATTTTAGTAATATAGGATGCCATTGATTATTAAGGGAATATGTTAAGATATTTTTTAGAGTTTGTGTTTTGTAAATATATTGATATATTGGTTTTCTTAGTTCTTTGATCCATGAAACTATAAACAGTTCATAGTTCTTTTTGAATTTACTTGGGAAATTATAAAATATATTTTTATAATTTTTTATCGTTTCGTTTACATGAGTTATATTAGTAATTTCATTAGAAAATTTTATTTCAAAAATGTCAACATCTTTTTGTATCCAAAATGACATTGGAATCCAAAGAGTTTGTTTTTTTTTATAATATCTTCAAATTCTTTTTTATCGTTATCTAAATTCCTAATATTTTTAAGATAGTAATTCTATTTCTTTTAAATTTTTTGTTTAATTCAATTTCTTTATTAATAATTTGATCTATAATGGAATCATTTGAGCATTTATTTGTGCATTTTATAGTTAACTCATGAAACAAAGTCATTAATAACTTTCCAAATTTTAATATATCATTTATATTTGCATAACCTATTAAATGCATTTTGTCAGTTGAAAATGTTATGTCGTTAATTGTTTCAAAAAGAATATTAGGTTCATTAGGTAGAAGTACTTGTGTATATGATTTGGCTGGTTTTAGAAATGTGGTGCAAAATATAATAAAAACAATAAACCTTATCCATGTCATGCTGTTTTTCTTGATTATTTACTAAAACAGAAAAGTGAAGAGAGAGAAAAGAGAAAAAGAATTTAATTAATACTTCTTTCTTCGTATCTTACAGAGAGGCATGCGAATGTAAGTAGTATGTTGTTAAATCGCTATAACAAAAAGAAAACAAATTTAGATTAGTATGGATTCATTAAAATCTTTTTTCCTAGGTTGTTTACTGTTTCTGTGGAATAATTCAATTAATTTATGTAAATATGGGTTGCCTGTTAACAAATATGCTGGTTTGTTAGGTTCTCTTAATACTTGAAGTTGTAAGTCAATACATTTTTTAAATGTATGGCCTTTGTTAAAGCAATATCTGCAATAATTATTCCATTGTACTAATTTTGGACGGGGGTCAGTTTGTGTGCTAATTTCGCGGGTTTTTGGTCTTTCTTTTTCGGTACTGATTGCTTCATCTATTAGATCGTATGTATTTATGAAGTGTTTTAGGAGCCCTAATGCAGCATATTGACCTGCTAGGTCTTGGGTATATGCTTTTTTCGTTATTATTTTATCATTTATTGACATAAAAACATTGTATTGAGGTAAAAGGTTTTTTGGTTTTTCAATTAACATAGAAACTTTTGGGAGTGGTAGGTCATATTCAAAAACAAAATAACGTAGTAATTGGATAATATCGTGTCGTCCAGGTAACGGTTTAAAGTCTTCCAGTTGCATATCCATAAATTTGTTTTTTAGAGGTTTCTTTAGACTGGAGAGTGTAAGTGTTGTTCTTCTTTGTTTTGAAAGGTCAAGAGTATCTTGATACATGCTAAAATATAAAAAATTGAGCTTTATACGTAAGTTCGTCTAGGAGTAATTCTTTTTCTAAATGGAGTGAGTAGTCGTGAAAATAGATTTCTTTCTGAAGTTTGAGTTACTTTGTTTGAAAGTTTAATGATATTTTTTATATGATTACTACATTCTTTACTACTATGCATGATTGTTTTGCAATATTTGCAAGAATTTGACCAAGCTACGAGTTTTTGACGTGAGTCTGTTTGAGATTCCTGATCTTTTGTTCTTAAATTGTCTTGATTTGTATTAATTTCTTCGTCACACAAGTCATAGTTTCTAATTAAAATTAAAAGTAAGTTAAATGCTGCTTTGTTTTCTGCTATTTCTTTTGTTTTTCCTGTTTTTAATACTAAATGATCTAGGACTATTATTTGAGATACAAAATAAGGTTTAGTGGCATGATTGCAGCTTTCGTAAGTGTAAATTTGTGATGGATGAAGACCATATTTGATTGTAAAATCCATTAAAATAGTCATGTGATTTAGAGTGTGGAAGGAATGTTGTCTATTTCTTTTGAATCTTGGGGCTTCATATGGTTCGTTGTAAAAATTTTCCATTTTCCTGTTGAAAGAAACAAAATATGCGTTTTTTTTATAGTTTAGAATATGTAATTTAGGGGTCTGAATTGACAATTTAAGCATTTTTTAAAATCTTTGTTTTTATTTAGTTCAGGTTGTAAAGGAGCTTCATGTTTTAAGTTTCTGTTGGTTATTTTTGAATTTTCTTTAACAAATGTAGTTGCTAGTGGTTTTTCAAGAAAAAATATTCTGTATCATACGTTTTTTTTAGAGGAAGTGAAGTTGAAAATTGAACTTGAGGTCTAATTATATTTGTTGAAAAATTTAATTTAAAGTTTGTCATGGGTTGTTGAAACTTTTTCTAATGATTCGTGTTGTTTTCGAAATAATTTGTGAAAAACTTTTGAAGCTGCTTGTTTTTGTGCCATTTTTATATTTGTTGATAAATAGCTTTCTTTTATTTCGTTTACTTTGCAGATAACAATGATGTTTGATTTTAAGGAAGATGTGTTAAATACTAATTTTGAATATTTAGGTTGTGGTAGGTTTAGTTTTTTACATATTTTTTTCTAATTCTTCTTCTATGTCTGTAATAGGTTGGACTTTAATTTTAGTCTTGTCAAGTCTAGGAAGTGTTTTTAAGTAAAGTAATGCGCAATGTTCTTTTACTTCGTCTGGATTGCGTCCAATAGCAGTAAAATTGAATTTTTCATGTATAATTGATATTTCAAAAATTAATTTTATCGTCTTCGTCTTTTCTAATTTTATATTTGTAGTCAACTGGTGTGAATTTAAGGATTTTTGTTAGTTCCTCTACTTTCTCTGAAGGATTCATGCTTTTTATTTAAATATGGAAATTGTTAGTATGGTTTATTTTTGATAGTTCTTCCACCGGATATGCAGGTGCTGTAGAATTAGTGATGCTGTTACCTTGTTTTGTTTCTGTTTCTTCGTCTTCTTGAGGAGTGGGATTATCTGTTTTTGTTTTCGTGTATCCTTGTGTCCTAAATGTAATAAAAGATTTGTTACTGAGTCCCAAATACATCCGATTAAATGAAATGACCATCCGAAAACAGTGTAAAGTGTGTAACCATGAATAAATGTGTCTATGAGTAATTTTACTGCTCTGATTAATATTACTACTCCTATAAATCCTGCGCTAATAGTTCCAAAACTAGAAAAGGCTGTCCATACTTTATTCCAAGTTGATTCTGCAATTTTTTCCATAGTTTCTTTCGTCTAATAAATGCATTAATGATATGCCCTGATTTGTACTAGTTTGTCCTGTTATACTGCGAGCTAAACTGTTTAATACCGTAGTATTTTCTTCTGGGAACATTATATGTTTATGTAATTTATTTAAATCTGCTTGTGAATAGATACCGCTTGTTGCTAAAGATGAAGGATTGATATAATTCCATGTAGGACTTTTTAAAGGTTTCATAATAGCAGGGGCTGCTGATTCTGCTGGATTAGGTATCATTTTGTACCAAGTTTCGCCTAAAAAATACATTGTGGGTACGAAGGAATTGCAGCTTGTTTGTGTGCCTCTACTTGTGATTATGTGTGTTCTGGGTGTTAGAAAAAGTGAATTATTTCCTTTTAAAATTGGTAAATGTGTATAACATTCTTTTGTTTCTCGATATTTTACTTCTACAGGAACGCATTTAATTATATGTGCTACCTCGCCTGCAAGAATAGCCATGTAACCTGGTCCTTTCATTAAGTTAAATGCAAATTCGTCAGGTGTCTGTGTTGCTAGTGTTAGTGTATTTTTTAATACTTTCTGTTCTAATTCACATTTCTGTACTAATACGTCATAATATAGTCTGTTAATTTGTGTCCGTATGTGTCTTTCTGTGTATACAAATTTAGAATTTACGTAAGTGAATAAGTCCATATTTTGAACTGTAGGTTTAGTATTTTTTATAATTGTTGCTCCTTTTTGTGTTTCTATTTACTAATAGTTTAGGATGTTCTGTTTTATACATTATGAGATGACAAATAGGGTTTTGAGCTTTTTGAGTTAATACGAAGGTTATGTCTTCTGAATTTAAAGAATATAAAATTTCTGAATTATTTGAATTAGTCTCGTGAATTTTCTTTGCTAATCCTTCATAGAGTATTTCGTATTTATTGAATTTACAAATGTCCTCGGGTAATGGGTTCCAAAATGTTTGTCCTCCTTCCATGTCAATGCATCTGGCATCTGATAGTTGACATGTTACACCAGATTTTAGATGAATTTTATTATTATTTAAGTTAACTGAGGCAAAATATTCTTTTAAAGGTTATTGCAACTACGGCTTGCACTGTTACATCCTCCCAAGTTCCTAAGGGGTCGGAATATTTTGCTCCTGAACATTTACCATCAAATGATACAGATCCTGCTAATAGTACGCTGTTAAAATATGTGTGATTGACTTTTAATCCTGTTATTAATGAATCGTGTCCCTATCATTATTGTTCCTCTTTCATGAAGAGTCATACATTGTTCGCGACTAACGTCTAGAATATATTCGCTTTGACCATTTGCTACACTGGAACTATGTGAAAACATTCCACATTGTGTGATTGAACGTCTGATTTCTATTTTACATTGTTTGATTTTAGCTAAGGAATAATCGGCAACTTGTATTAATTGAATATAAATTGATTCTGAATGTACCTCTGGTCTAGGTATGTCACAGTCTCCTACTTCCAAAAGTGATATAGTAGTTAAGTTAAGAGTGTTGGCCCCGCAGTCATATCCGATGATAGCATGTATTTTTGTATAATACATTGTCATTATGATTAATATTATCCATGTTTTCGATCCGGAAAACATTTCTGAAAAATGAGTTGTATTTGTTTTACTTATTTTATTATTATATTTTTTCGAATTTATTGTGTAATTGTTTGTGTTTTAAAAATAATAAGTTTACTTGTTGTAAAATATCTGCAATATATCCTTGGTCTATTTCATATAAGCATTCTATTAAATTGTAATAAGCATGAGGTCCGCGTGTTTTTTATAGTTAATATTATATCTTTCTTTATTTCAAACTCTGTTAGATTATTTCTCCATCTATGTAAGTTACAATCGTTTTTGTAAAATATTCCTGAGATAAATAAATATGGCCATAATGCAGTCATATTAACGTGATGAGCAATAAAATTGCTATGTATGTCTATTTTTCTTCTGTGTCTGTTGTCCATCTAAAAGTACAATTTTTATGTGTTTTTATTAGTTTCCTATAGGGGCAAAAATATCCAGTATGTCTAAGTTTATGAGTCCTAGTTCTAAGGCGTTTTTTTGATCCGATAATTCCATAATTATGTTGAAAAGGACATGACATGTTAGTATCTATGACTGAGAAATATAATATTGTGTTTTCTACTTCTATTTCTACTCCTCCGATTATAAAAATTTGTTTGTGTGTCCATTTGAATTTCTATAGCTTCATGAGATTCATATGGTATATTTAAAATATTTTTTGATAAGTAACTATTTTTAGTGTTTAATTTTATTTGAAAGCTGAAGTCTTCTGGTATTAATTGTGGAGATTTTAGAGTAAGACTAATCATGTTTTTTTTTCTGGAAAAGAAATCAATTTTTATTCATTTTAGATATTTTAAGTCGATTAATATGTACTATTTTTGGTTTATTTTTTATTTCTATTTTTATATTTCCTTTTCCTAATACTTCTAAAATTTTATGAGGTCCTGTATACTGATTAGCAAATTTATGAATTTTTCCTCCTTGTAATAAAAATACTTCGTCTCCTACTTTAAGATTTTGTGGATTGCAATTTTTGTCATAATAAGTTTTTGATTTTTCTTTGGCTAAAATTAAATTTTGTCTAGCAATATTTCTCATTTCGTGAAGTCTTGTTATTAAATCTGTCAAATATTGATCGTTAAGTTTCTAATTTTTCATGTTCAAGTGGTGGATCACTTGAGGGTAGTCTTGCTAATTTTCCGAAAATTAATTCATACGGAGTACATTTAGTACCTTCGTGGATGCTTGTGTTTATAAGAAAACATGGCTAGTTCTAACCAGTCGTCCCATTCTTCATTTTTATTAATAAATTGTTTCAAATATTCTCCTAAAACGTGATGAGATCTTTCAATTGAACCATTAGACTGAGGGTGGAAAGCAGTTGTTTTAAATTGTCGGATTCTAAATCTTTTTGCTAATCTTTTCATTAAATTACTTAAAAAATCTGTTCCCTGATCTGTTAGTACTCCTTTTGGGGATCCGAAAATACAAATAAATCTTTTAATAAATGCATCAGCTATTGTGCTTGCTTGATGATTTGGAAGTGCAATTGCTAATGAATATTTAGTTAAATTGTCTTGTATAGTTAATATGTACTCACTTCCGTTTTTTGTTTTGGGCAATGGTCCAACGATGTCCATTGCTATTTTTTCAAATGCCGTACCAGGTGTATCTGTTTATAATCATGGGATTTTTTGTTTTGACTCTAACTAATTTTTTTAATTGACATTGTAAGCAACCTTGAATATATTTTTGTATGCTATTTTTCATATTTTCCCAATAATAATTTTGTCGAATTCTGCCGTAAGTTTTTGTAACACCTTTATGACCTCCTATTGAACTTGAATGAGCTTCTTCTATTAATTGCAAATATTCTTCTTTCGTAGGGTATTTTGTATATCCGTTGCATATTATGATTTTTACAAATGAATTTTCAAAAGTTAATTTAATCATTGACAAGATTTCATCCCAAGTTACATTGTTAATTTTTGCCGTTTTTGCAATGCTAATTGTTTTTAGTTTTAAGCTTTCGCATAAATGTTTTAATGAAATTATTGTATATTTTATTTTTTGTTTAGTATTATTTAAATTTTCTTTCATTTCATTTTCTATAGGGAGAGCAATGTGATAATATATACCTTTTTTAATTTTTTCTGCTACACCTAATTCAAGTTTACTAAATTTTGGTAATTTTTCGCGTTTTGCTAATGCTCTGGAACCATTATCTAAAGGATCACCGTTAATTGAAATAAAATAAGTTAAATTGTCTTTACGCATCGTTAACTGGTCTCTGCAGTCGATAATATATTTTTCTTGTTTTAAATTTTTGCAATCTTCTTTTTCCAACAAATTTTCTTCGTCTTCAGATGATGCTTCAGAATTAGAATTTTCATAACCTTGATCGATATTTTCCTGTTCTTCTTGTTTTGTTTCTTGATTAATATACTCAGGATCAGATTCAATTTCATTAGTAATAACTTCATTATAAAATTTCTTATTTTTTTGTATTACATACCTTTTTTGGTCTTCCTCTCTTCTTTTTTAAGGAAGTATTAAAACGTGTGCTTTGTTTCTTTGGTCTACCTCGTTTTCTTTTTATATGTACTTCTTCTTCTTCTTGAATTTCTTGACTCTTATAATCTTCATGAGTTTCCAGTATTTCTTGATTTTTGTTTTCTTGTATTCCTTCTTTTTGATTATTGTTTTCTTGTATTTTTTGTTGATTTCTTGTAACAACATTACAAGCTTCACTACGTGTATCATAATTTTCTGGTTTGCAGCATTCATTATATAACATTTTTTTCAATATGGCGGAGATTTTTTACCTCCAAATTTAAGTAATTATTTTCACTTGATACACAATTTAAGTATTCTTCGATTTTTTCTTGCACACATTTATTAATATATTCTTGATTAATTTTTTCCTGAGTTTCATGAATTTCTTCTGTTTTTATTTTTTGCACTTTATTTTCAGTAACATCTTCGATTGGATTTCTTGATAAAGCATCCGCATTTACATTTGTTTTTCCTGCCTTGTAGACAACATTAAAATCGTATTCTGCTAATTTCAGTTTCCATCTTGTGACTCTTGAACATGGATCTTTTGAATTTTGGAACCAAACTAATGGTTTGTGATCCGTTACTAACGTGAATTTTCTTCCATAAAGGTATGGTCTAAAATGTTGTACACTGTATATGATTGCTAAAGCTTTCTTTTTCATAGGTGTCATACTTCTTTTCACATTCACTTAATGTTCGAGAAGTATAAGCGACTGGTTGATCCTTATTAATTTCTCCCTGTGATAATATGCCTCCTATCGCGAAACCTGATGCGTCTGTTGTTAATATAAATGGTTGAGAAAAATCTGGTCTTCTCAAAAGTGGTTCTTCACATAATTTATCCTTTAACATGTCAAAAGCTGTTTGTTGTCTATCGGTCCAGAGAAAAGGTATATCTTTCTTTAAAAGTTGGTTTAATGGGTTTGCTATTTTTGAAAAATTATCTATAAATTTGCGGTTAATATCCTGCTAATCCGAGGAATTGTTTAATATTTTTCACATTTTTTGGTGTTGGAAAATTTTTTTTACTGCTTCTACTTTCTTTGGGTCCGGTCGTACGCCATTTTTGTCGATAATGTGCCCTAAATATCCTACTTCTAACCTTAAAAATTCGCATTTATCCGGCTGTAACTTTAAATTTGCAAAACGTAACCGGTCCATGAGTTTTGAAAATTTTTCTTCGTGTTCTTCTAGTGTGTCCGCGTATATTACGATGTCATCCAGATAAACAAATAATTCTGATCCTTGTAATCCTAATAATACTTGATCAATTAATTTTTGAAATGTACTAGGTGAATTTTTTAATCCAAAAGGCATTCTGTCAAACTCGTAATGTCCAAAAGGGGTTGAAAATGCTGTTTTGTACGAATCTCTGGGGTCCATTTTTATCTGATGAAAACCGGAAGCTAAGTCGAAAACTGAAAAATATTGAGCATTTCCGAGTTGATCTAGTAAGTCCGTAATATTGGGGAGGGGGTAAAATTGTCCTACCGTGCGTTCATTGAGTTTTCTAAAGTCCAACACTAATCGCCATTTTTTATTTCCTTGAGAGTCGTCTTTTTTTGGTACAATCCATATTGGTTGTGTTGTATGGAGAGTCAGAATGTTTTATAATTTTTTGTTTTAATAATTCATTGACTTGCCGAGTCATTTCTTCTTTGTGAACGGGTGGAAATCTGTATTGCTTAGTAATAATTGGAGTGTCCGTCTGTAGTTATTATTCTGTGTTTTATGAGATCTGTTCCTTCTAAAAATTCGCCAGGTATATGAAATCTATCTGAATATGTTTCTACTAAATTCATGATGTGTTCTAGTTCTTCTTTATTTAAATGATCGAGACGAAGTAATTTTTTTATTTCCTCAATTCTATCACTGCCTGTAATATTGAAAATTTTATCTGATTTATAACTTTTTGAAAATACATCAATAATTTGCGTGATTGATGTGTCTTCAGATTTATTTATTTGTGTTTCTTGGTTTATTTCTTCAAAATCTTCTAAATTTATTTCAAAAATTGGTATGTCTATTGATTCATTAAGAGTGTTAATTACTTTTAAACAAGCCATGCCTTCTATGTTTGAAACTACTGCATCCCCTATGTAAACGCCATCTTTTATTTCTAATCTTGGAATATAACCTTCTTTTTTTTCTTTATTTAAAATTTTTACTTGAATATTATAAATTGATCTTGCTGGTATTGTAAAATAATTTTTTGAATCAAAGTTAAATTTTTGTTTGTTTATTTCTAAATGACCTTCTTCGTAGTTAATTTTTACTTTATTTTTTACAAAAAATTCTGTTCCTAAAATTCCATCATGTTCGATTGGGACCTCGTCGGATAGTAGATTAAATATTGTTAGTATTCCGAAAATTTTTATTTCGACTTGTCCTAAGGTATATACAGGGAGATCATTAATTCCTGTTAATTTTAAGCACTTATTTTCATCAATTTTTACTTCTGAATTTAATGCGCGAATTTTTAATAAATTAGGGCCTGCTCCAGTATCAATCATCATAGTTGTTGGTATTTTTAATTCTTTAGTGTCTATTAGGATGTACGGTATTGAGTTTGTTTTTGCTAAATTAATGTTTCTGGACGCGTAGTAACTTTTTTTGCATTCTTCTTCAGAGCATCCTACTGAAGAGGAACTTTGGAGTTTCCCTGATTTTGTGTTTCTGGAGTGACTTGTGGTTGTTTGTTGTTATCGTCCCACATCTTTTTTCTACAATTTGTGGAAATGTGTCCTAATTTTTTGCAATAATTACAGGTTATATTTGAATTTCTATTCGCGAAGTTTGTGGTGTTGTTTCGAGGTTCTTGAGAAAAATTTCGGAAAAAATTTTGTTGATTTGGTAAAAAATTTGGGCGTTGATTTTGCGAAAAGTTTGAGCGTTGATTTTGTGAAAAATTTGAGCGTTGATTTTGTGAAAAGTTTTGACGTTGATTTTGTGAAAAGTTTGGGCGTTGATTTTGGTTTTGATTAAAAAATGGAGTACGAAATTGATTTTGTGTTACATTTCTAAATTGATTTTGTCTTTGTTGTGAATAATTATTTTGAAATTTATTAAACAAAGGGTTTTGATTGTTAAATCGATTTTGATACTGGTTTGAAAAATTTTGTCTTGGACCTGAATTAAAGGAATTTTCTCGTCTCGATCCTAACATTTTATTAAGCTGGAAACAATTTGTTGCAAAATGACCCCGTTTTCCACAAGCTAAGCAATTTATTACATTATCTTGAACTATATTAATTTTTGTTGTTTTAGCAAATTCTTTGTTAGTTTTAGGGTGTAAATTATATTCCGTATTATTGTTACTTTTTCTTAAATCGTTGTGTGATGATAGTCTTCTTTCAATGTCGATTGCTTTGTTAACTATCCCTGCGAATGTTTCGGCTGTTCCTATTCGAATTTCGATTTCTGGTCTGAGTCCTCGCGAAAAACAGTCTATACTTGATTTATCTAAACTGGCTTTAAACGCATCGTCCACTCTATTTTCGTTACTAATTCTATGTGCATCTAATATTCTTTCCGCCGCTTCAGCAATTCTAGCACCGTATGAAATTACATTTTCATTTTCCCACATGAAAATTGTGCCTAATTCTCCTTGTAACTGATATACTGATTTTGTCGGTGAGTAAATTTGTTTTAGTCTTTCAGTTAATTCTTCTACAGTATTAAAGTTATTGCCTATTATAATTCTTTCTCGCTTCTCCCGAAATTCTACTTCTAATTAGTTTAACTAAATTTTGTCTGAACTTGTGGTACTTCAGGAAGCATAGATTTTGCTTCTAAACAACTTTCGATAAAAATTAATAATGGTATATTTTTTCCGTCAAACATAGGTATTGTTTCTATGGCATCTCGTAATGAGACTTGTTGATTATTTGGTAGGGCCATGTTTTCTTCAAAATGATAACTATTATCACTATTATTAGAAGAATTATGTTCTGAAGGATTGTCAATTTCAATTTCGTCAGTTAAAGTTTTATTTTGTCCAACTAAAGTTTTTTCTGTAATAGTATCTTCACTAGCGTCGTTATCACTGTCAGAAGGATCGCTGTCAAAAAGATTAGAACTTACGAAGCCTGAGTCAATTTGTTTTTGTAATTCTTCTAGGTTAGGGTTTTCTTTAGAATATCTGGGTGTACTTGTAAATTGTTTTGTTTTATAATTGGGGATTCCTGGATGTAATTCTATTTCCGGATTATTTTTTGCTTGAGAACGAGTTATATGAGATGAATCGATAGTATTTTTATCCGAAGAAGACATTAAAATGTAACATAATATTAAAATGAAAATCTGTTTCTAAAAAGAAGAATTTAAACCGAAAGAATAAAAAAGAAAAATATTTTACTTAATTGTGTATAAAGTTTGTTTATTAAAAAAAAAATTTTGTTAATTGATTTGTTCCTAATCTGACTCACTTAGCACTTGTGTCTACTATTCTTGGAAAATAGAAATTATTTCAATAATAAAATTGTATTCTTTGTATTTAGCAGTTGGAATATGGACAGATAAAAAATTTAAATTTAAAACACATGCAGATATATTTAGAACACTTGTTATAGATAATATAGTAAATATTATGAGAAATTTCGTGAACACTTGTTATAGATAATACAGTCAATATTATGAGATGAACTGTGAGAAAATTTGTGAATAATAACAATTTTATATTTGTATGTATACTTTTATACTGAAGAGAAAAAAAAAATTTGTTTTTTTTTATTAAAAAAAAAAAATTTATTTACTTATTTATTTATTTTTAGACAATAATTATTTTATATTTTATTATTACCTTCTATTATTTATTAAAAAAAAAAATTAAATTTTGTTGTTGTTTATTTATTGCTTTTTTTTTATTTATTTATATTTTATTTTTATACTATTTAGATTGTATTAAAATGTCAAAATTTCTAAAAATGTTTGATTATTATTTTGATTCTTTTATATTTTATTGTTATTAAATTATTATTTTACTTTGTTTATTATTAACTATTAAGTATTCATAAAAAAAAATTTTTATTTGACATAAAAGTGATTATTATTTTTTGAATTTTATTTAATAGTTATAATTATTATTTTTTTAAACAATTATTATAAGTATTATTTATAATAACAATTCAATTATTGTTAAATTAAATTTATATTATTTATTTTTAAATGTAAAATTTATGCTTTGTTATAAAATTTTAATTGTTAAAAAAAAAGTTCTAAAGACAGTATAATTATTAATTATTTATTTATTTTATTTACGTTACATTAATTAATTTATATAAAGAAAATTATTTATTATTTTTATTACTAATTTTTTTTTTTAAATTACTCTGTCATAAAAATTTGTTATTGTTTTTTTTTATTTAAAAAAAAAATTATATCTCAATAATTTATTGTTATTATTATTATTTTTTTTATTTTAAATTAAAATTATTATTAAAACAAAAATAGTGATAATTTATAAAGATTATTTAATTTTTGGTGAATTATTTATTTGTAAATTAAAAAAAATTTTAATTATTTATTATTTATTTGTTAATATTAATTTACTTTATTAATTTTTATTACAAGTTTTTTTTTGTTATTATTTTTTTGTAAAAATTTATAAAATTGACTTTATTATTATTAATAATTATTTATTTGAATTAGAATAGTTATTATTTTTTTATTTGTTATTATATTTTATAAAAATTTATAAAAATGAGGTTTTTTTTTTTTATTTTATTTATGAACAATTTTTTATTTATTTAAATTTGAATCGTTATAAATTTTTTATTTGTTATTAATATTTATTATTAATTTACTAAATTTTTATTTTATTTAATTAAAATGTAAAAAGTTGTAAATATTTCAGATTATTATTGTTGTTAATAATTAATTAATTCTGTGAAAAGAAACTTTATAAAAAAAAAGTGAAAATTTATAAAAATGTTACAAAATTTAATTAATTTTATTTTTATTTATTTATAATTATTTATAAATTTATTTAATTTTAAATTATTATCAGAATTATATAATTTCTAAAAAATTTCTAAATTTATAAAAATATTGAAAATTATTGTTATTTATTTATTGTGATTTATTATTTATTAATTAAATTAATTTATTATTATTTTAATTTTTAATTAGTACTTGAATTATTTCATTCGGTTTCAATTTTTTTAGACATAAAAAAAAAATTTAAAAAATCTTTAAAAAAAAACTGTTATTATTATTATTATTGTTATTGTTATTAATTAATTTAATTATTATTATTATTATTATTTATTTTAATTTTTATATGAATGATGTTAATTCTATTTAAATTTTAATTCAAAAATGAAAATTGAAAAATGTTATAAATTTTATTATTTATTATTATTGTTTATTAATTTTTATTATTTATTAACTTTGTTAAATTTTAGATTGGTATATGATTTATTTAATTCTATTTAATTTGTACATCCAAAATGTGAAAATTTGAAAAGTGTTATAATTTTTATTATTATTAATGTTTATTAATTTATTATTATTAATTTTTTTATAATTGTTAAATTATTTTCAATTATTAGGAAAAGTATTTAATTATGTTAAATTTTAGTTAAAAATGTGAAAATTTGAAAAAATGTTATAAATTTTTATTTGTTGAGAAAAAAAATTATTTAATTGTTTTTAAAAATTTAGAAATTTTGTTTAATAAAATGAATTATTTATTTTAATGTATAATTTTTATAAAAATGCTATAAATCTTTATTTCTTAAAAATTATTTAATTGTTATTAAAAATTTAGAAAATTTGTTTAATAAAATGAATTATATTATAATATAATTTTTATAAAAATGTTATAAAATTTTTATTTGTAAAAAAAAATTGTTTAATTGTTATTAAAAAATTTGTTTAATAAAATGAGTTATTTATTTGAAAATATATTTTAGTATATGATTTTTATAAAAATGTCAAAAAAATTTTTATTTGTTAATAAAAAATTTATTTAATTGTTATTAAAAATTTGAAATTTTGTTTAATTAATTATTTATTTAAATATATTTTATTATATAATTTTTATAAAAAAATGTTGTAAATTTTTATTTGTTTAAAAAAAAATTATTTAATTGTTATTAAAAAAAAATTTGTTTAATAACTGAATTATTTATTTAAAAATATATTTCACTATATGATTTATAAAAATGTCATAAATTTTTATTTGTTAACAAAAAATGTATTTAATTGTTATTAAAAAAATTAGAAATTTATTTAATTAATTATTTATTTAAATATATTTTACTAGATAAAATGTTATAAATTTTTATTTGTTAAAAAAAAATTTTTATTTAATTGTTATTAAAAATTTGTTTAATAAAATGAATTATTTATTTAAAAATATATTTTACTATATAAAAAATGTTATTAATTTTATTTGTTAACAAAAATTTATTAAATTGTTATTAAAAAATTATAAATTTTGTTTAATAAATGAATTATTTATTTAAATATATTTTATTGTTATTATTCTTGTATGAAAAAATGGGTATTTGTTCAAATAAAATTATTCCTGTTTTTTATTAATTTAAAAATAATTGTGCAAATAAAACCTATTTTATTGATTTATGATAAGAAAGTCTACTTTTTATTAATTAATTCACTATGTTTTATATACCAAAAATAATTAGTTTAAATATTACAGTTTATATGCACCAAAAATAATGATACTCTTGCATTTATCAGTTCGCGACAGCTGATGTACTAAAAATAATGAACTATTTTTTCAAATCTAATTTCTTTGCATTTATCTGTTCACGACGGCCTATACACCAAAAATAATGATATATTCTTAAATTAAATTACTCTTACACGACGGTCGATGCTCAAAAAATAATGCTGTATTTTTTCAAATTAAATTATCTTGTATTTATCCGTTCACGACGGTTAATGCACCAAAATTAATAATATGTTTATTCAAATCAAAACTACTCTTGCATTTAATGCAGCAAAAATAATGATATATTCTTTCAAATTGAACTATCCTTGCATTTATCCGTTCACGAGACGGCCGATGCACCAAAAATAATGAGGTATGTTATGTCTTACCTTATTATTATATTCCCTATTTTTTCTCGATTTAACTTTAATTTAGAAAAATTAAAGTTGGGACGAGGTTGGATAAATGACAAGAAATAATTATATTTGAACACAATATATTTGGAAAAGATGAAAATTATGCAAACATGGAATGAACACGAACTTTCTAAAATGAGTCTAAGTGGTTTGTTTCTCTCTACCTTTGCTCAGCAGGTGGTGGTCCTAGCTCGTGTCGCAGGAGTACAATGGGGCTGGTTTTAATAATTAGGCTCTAAGTGGCTGCAGGTTAATGATTTACGAGACTCGTAAATTATCTTCGTTCAATGGCTATTATGTTTCTTTCAGCTTTTGTCACAACTCGAACGATAATTTCTAACACCAAATTAGACTTCAAGATGAGTTTGAATTAGAATTTTCACGTAAAGATCAGGACAACTACTTTACTGGGGACGAGACCACTTTATACGAAGAGAACCACTTGTGAAGATTAGAATTTTTAGACTGAGTTTTAGATGATAGTGTGACCCTTTTTATACTAGACTCCTTAGGTTTTTTAGCATGGTCCTCTTCGGAAAAGGTTTTCTAGCATAGAGTCTTTGAAAACTATTGTTGTAGACACTTGTGTTTACTCAGTATTTAGATCGCACGTGTTCATATCCTATTAGTCATATGTTTTTACAATTTTCATTATTTAATATTATATTTTTAATATTGTTTGTTAATTATTTGTAGTTGTTATAATTTGTTATTAACTTGTTATTACAATTTGTTATTAACTTGTTATTACAATTTGTTATTATTGTTTACATTATTATAACTTGTTATTAATTATTATTTGTTACATTTTATTATTATCTTGTTATTATGAATTATTATTTATTATTGTTTCGTTGTTACAAATTATTGTTGACTTGTTATTATTATTTTGTTGTTACATTTTATTACTATCTTGTTGTTTTTTGTTATATTTGTTATTGTTGTTACAATTAATTATTAATATTTTGTTATTGTTGTTACAATTAATTATTATTATTTTGTTATTATTGTTACAATTAATTATTATTATTTATTGTTACAAATTGTTATTATAAATTATTATTGTTGTTATTACTATCTTGTTATTATTACAATTGCTTATTATAATTATTTAGTTATTATTGTTACAATAATTATTACTATTTTGTTATTATAAATCATTATTATTAGTTATTATTCTTATTATTACTATTTTCATTAATTAATAATTGTTTATAATTGTTAATAACAATTATTTGTTGTTATTTCCATTATTATTATTATTATTGTTAATATGTTAATAACAATTATTTGTTGTTATTTCCATTATTATTATTATTATTATTATTATTGAAAAATACGTTACGATGACGTAACACTTTTTACTCGTTTTTTCTGACGCACTGTAGGAGCAGGGTTATGAACACTTTTAGGCGAACTCTCATGACAGGATATTGTTGCGTTCTGTAAGGGTACTTTTACACCTCTGTCCCGACTTAGTTGTGCTTAAGGTGATTCTATACCTTCGGTGTTTTGTCCATAAGCAATCGTCTTGAATGGGTTTTCACGGTCGGGTCATTAAATTTGATTGGTTGAAGAGTAAATTCCATTTTTACTGTTCCTAAATATTAGAAACAGTAAATTATTGTAAGGACCACGAAAAAACGTCCAACTTAGCTTCTTAGATCGAAGAGTGAATTCCCCATCATAGTCCAGTATTGGACAAATATTGAATATTAAAAATGATTTAAAAGAAATCTATATGCAGGATTTGCAATTACTTTCAATTAGCGAGCATTTACACCTTTTGTAAAAAGTGTCCAGAACGGAAATTTTACATTGGAGTAAGAGAGACAGATATACAGTCTGTCTCTCTTACTCCAATGAAAAATTTTCCGTTCTGGAAATTTTTACCGGAGGTGTAAATGTTCCCTTCGACAAAACAAATTTATTTTCAAGCCGTTGTAGATACATCTAAACAACAATAAACAAATTTATTTAATAAACAAATTTGTTAATAAACAAATTTATTTAATAAACAAATTTGTTAATAAACAAATTTATTTAATAAACAAATTTGTTAATAAACAAATTTATTTTCAAGCCATTGTCGATACACCTTTACAGCTTCCTGTGAAGTACCCGGATGCATCTCGCGGGCGCTAGTTGGCATTTAGACCGAAATTCGAAGTAATGCATGGAAAAGTTTCTCAAACACAATTTTCTCAAATGACAAAGCTATTGTGTACATTCATTCTTATTTCACGTCAAACTAAAATACCCGTTGCAACTTTTACAACAATTATATTAAGGAAAAATGTTAATTAATAAAAATTTGTTGATAAAAAGAATGTTTCTAACTTAACCTTGAGGGTCAAGTCCCATTGCAGCAATTTGCGTTGCATTTTGTAACTAGGCCATGAGTGTGAGAGAGATGAAGATTTATGTTCGCTATATTTGCACTCATGGCCTTGTTACAAAACGCAACGCAAAACGGTACCATGGGACTGCACCCTGAAATAAAAGAAAAAACTGTCTGTGCAAATTCGAGAAATATCTCGATTGTAATAATCGAATAAAATTGAGTCTGCACAGAAAGTCTTATGTAGTTGGAGATTATGTACACGGCGTAAAAGCTAGTATAAGAGGACCAATAAGAGTTAGAGGTTATGGTAAAAATTATATTTTTGTCAAAAAGTGGAATTAATCAATGTTTGCCATTAATAGAATGATTTTGAAAGTTGATACAAGTATGATTGTTTAACGTAAAATAAAAATGTATGCCGATAGTAAGTTTCGTAATTCAGAAAATTGTGATTTATGAACTTCCCCATGCATTATTTTGAATCTCAGCCTAGGTGCCAACCAGTACCAGGTATATTTTTAGTCAAGACTTTTCACACTTTCAACTCAAGTTGTAAAGATGATTTTGACATTATTTGATAAATTTATTTTCTACCAACAGTCGTATAAATGCTCCTTAAAGGTATTTGTACAATTGGTTGCAAATGTATTTGATATATCTTATTCAAAGTAAATTTATGTTCTTATAAATTTATGATAATTTACTTAAAATATACTAATTTATAATAAACCCATATGTAATTGTGCAATTCCTTAAAATCAGACAAACTAAATTTTTAATCTACCGACGAGTTAAAAAGTTACATTTACAAAAATTGTGATGTTTCGTGAATATAATGCCCCAGAAAATTAGTGGTAAACAATGACTAAATAGATTCAGTAATAATTGCGATATTCTATAGCTATATATTTCAATGTATTTTATGTAAGCATATAAAATTGAAATGTATAACTTTATTTTTTTTAGATTTTATATATGCTTAAAGCAAAAATGGCCTTTGTAAAGAAAATAATAATTTGTTTACATTTTTCCAATTAGGGTTTCACACTTAATAACTATATTATATTGTAAATAACACGTATAAATACACGTGTTTTTTTAATACGGGAATATGTTATTTTTCATAGAGATGTTAAATGAAACTAACGCAAAGTTCTATTTTAAATTTGGGGACTCCATAAATAATATGATAAATTAGTTACGTGTAGTTTTAAAAATTGAGTTATTGCGTGCAGTTTTAACACTACATTTGGTGTTAAAATAATAATTACTTTATTCTGTGCCTTTAATGATTAATTCTCATAGAATAAATTTATTTTACCAGGAGTAGTTAACCTGCACATAAGTTTAACACATGTCTACTTCGCAGTGTCCGGAATTATATAGTTAAATATGTCAAATTGTTAATTATATAGTTAAATATGTCAAGTTAATTATAAATTAAATATGTCAAATTAAATATAACCTAAATTAATATTTACATCCTTCTGAAACAATTTCGAAAAATTTCCGGAAAAAACCTTTATTTCCGGAAATATTCCGGAAATTTTCCGGAATTCCTTCCGGAAATTTTCCGGAATTCGCTTCCGGAAATTTTCCGGAAATCCTACCACATGGGTGAGATGCATCAACCATGTGCTATAGGCAAGCGAATTGAACGCATCTTTTTTTCGTAATTGACAATTGGAAAATAAGTAGTGATGGAAAATTCTAGTCAGACATTAAATACATTGGAATTATTCCAGTAGTAAGTTAATTATTATTTTCATTTTTGGCTTCAGTAGTAAAAGACTTTATTAGTCATACAAACAACTTTTTCTTTAATAATTTTCAGTCAGACATTGACGTAGGACAGTTGATAATAATTATTAAAAGAAATTAATAAAAATATAGCAAAGGAGAAAAATCAAATGCAAAACAAAATTATAAGAAATAATCGTATATTCACTGGAAAGAATATATTTATGATACTGCCGTAAATATGGGCAATACTCAAATATTATATTGGTGAACATGGGACAGCCATACAGTTTTGCTGCTTTAACTATACTCAGTGTACAACAGTCATATGTATGTACAGTACTGCTGTTTCAACTATACGTCCTAACTATAGGAGTATGACAAAATCGACAATATCATTTTTTCAGTGTACAAATAAAAATCAAAAAATATTAAATAAATAAAAGTATAAAAATAATAAATAATTAAAAATTGTTAAAAAATAAAATTAACGATATTTAATTAACCTTGACAAGAAGTGAAATATTCTTAACTCTTGACTTTCTTTGTGGGAGATAAAAGATATATAACAACATGAAATAGACGAGTTTGTCGTTGGATTCCCATTTAGCCCAAGTTGCGATATTGCGTGATATTGCACCGTCTAGAGCCGCAAGATAAATATACGCTGCGCTCAACGTTATTTCGCGAAAATTGCGAAAGCCTCTCTTCGACTTAATACTGAATTTCGTCATGAGAAAACAACTTGTTTGCACAAAGATTTAAGGTGGTTCAACTCTTGAATTTGATTTGCTATTGCTAGCCTCTTTCCCTCCTTCTCCTCCCACTTTCTTTTTTTTCAAGGCAGAATGTCAATATGATCACTTAATAGATTTATACTACGTTTTCGAAATTTTGTCAAATATTTGAAAAAGATTGCTAAATTTATTATTAGTTGCATTTAGATTATGTATTTTCCGTAAATTAAAAAAATATAGTTTTTACCATTTATATATGAGCGATTCCACGTCAAGTGATTAAGGGGTCTTACGGTGTGATGTTTACTTTAATAATTTTTACTCTTAAACAATTAAACATACAAATTTGACAAAGTACATTTTAGAAAGGTTTTTCATGCTCTTTCGATTAGAAATAAACATTTTGAAAAAAATTTTTTGACACAAAAAAATCAAAATAAAAAATGAATTTTAATTTTTGGGGGGAAGAAGTACGATTTTTTTTAACGAAAGCTGAGGTTTTTTCCTTAAAGGACATATATATGAAAAAGTGGGACTAGAATGTTTTAACATTGAAAAAAAGAGTTTTCTACTCACCGGAGCGCTCTAAACCCGGTTTTTAGCTCTGTTTAGAAGAAAATTCATTTTTTCAATGTTTAAACATTCTAGCCCCATTTTTTCAATATATATATATATATATATATATATATTTTTTTTTTCGTTTAAAAAAAATCGTACTTCTTCCCCCCAAAAATTAAAATTCATTTTTTATTTTTATTTTTTTGTGTCAAAATTTTTTATTTTTAAAATGCTTATTTCTAATCGAAAGAGCATGAAAAAACCTTTCCAAAATGTACTTTGTCAAATTTGTATGTTTAATAGTTTAAGAGTAAAAAATTATCGAAATAAGCATTGTACTGAAAAACCCAAAAATTCAAGCCCCTCCCCCTCGGAAAATATTGGACTAGGTAAAAAAATATTTTCACGAAAAATTACCAAATCTATTAGTATTACAAAAGCACCAAGTTTTGCTACGACTGGAGAAAAATTTTTCTGCACCTTGATCACTTGACATGGAATCGCTCATATATGGACGTGATCATGAAAAGGGGCCACTTTGGCACTATTGGACTTTTTTTTCACTATGTATAAGCGAATTCCTTGCAAAATTTAGAAAATTTTGAGTAGTCTTAGAATTTTTTTAGTAAAAAATTCGATGAGCTACATAATTTTAAAGTTCAGAATGTCAAAAACCTTATTCCGAGAAAATCGAAGTCAAAGACTGTAATGTGAATATCTTTGGTTTTTCTATGAAGTTATTCAGTAAAAAATTGTTTCAAGTCCAATACACGTTCAAGATAAAGTATTAATAGGTTTTCAATTCCCCTCTCCCTTCATTTTTATACAGTGCCAAAATAACAGACATCCGACAAAGTGGACCCTTTTCTAAAATTGCGAATAATTGACTGTTGTTTTATTGAGTTATTTTAAATTCTGAGAAAACGAAATTAAACTCTCTAAATCTGAATTAGTAAAAATACTTGGGTAGCTTCATGCCTAAAAAATCAAAGTTGTACCCTAATTCTTCGATTTTGTTGAAACTTTGAAATTCTGAAGTGGAATACATGCCAGTAAAAAACCTCAATTCGATTTTAAAAAATCTGCCCGCCCTTCGGGCGGACACATTCTCATCCGCGCTTCGCGCGGGGGCTCGCTTCGCTCGCTAGTTTGAGCGCGCCTCGGGGCGCGCGAATACCGGTCGTCGCGCTTCGCGCTCCGCACGTTGTTGCGCGCTTCGCGCGCAGATGGCTCGCTTCGCTCGCAGCAGTTTTCGATTATTGTACATTATTTGCGTTCTTGTTTTTATTCCTTCTTGTATATAAAATATTATCTATATGTTTTAAAAAATTCAGCTACAATATACTGACTCCTAGCCAATAAACATTTCGCTGTAGATCTAACTCAATCAACTAAGATTACGTATCAGACACGCCATATCTTTCTTGAACCCCTAAATGATTTATTTGTCTTACAGTTACTACGACTTTAAGGTATACATTCTCATCAAATGTGTGTTAATTTGAAGATTATCATGACATTAATTCT
>CM065485.1:14124000-14265290 GCA_032873175.1 Leptopilina drosophilae
AAAGCCTCAATTCGATTTTAAAAAATTAAGGATTTATGAGGTTTTTAAATTTTTTTTTAAATTTTGAAAATTGTATATCTCTAAGGAAAATGAATGAAATTTTTAAGGAATGCCTATTGTTTACAGACAATTTAAGAAAATATTTTAGAAAAAATTTTTTTTTTAAAACAAATTATTAAAAAATTATTTGTTAAATAAACAATTATTTGAAAAGTACCATTTTTATTTTTTTAATAATAATGATTCGATTCCCACTTATTTCACGAGTATTTTCCAAAAAGAAAATTGATGGAGGGTCTGAAACTTTAGGAGATATTGAATTTTTTGTCCTTGCGCGTAACCGTAAAAAGCGCATTTTCCGGCTATACTCTACATACAAACTAACGTTCAAAGTCACTTCTAAGTCGTAAATTAACCGAATTCGATTTTTCTTTTTGGAGAATGTCAGGCTATAAAATTCGTAAGAATACTGTGCAATTTTTAAATTTATATTCGTTTAAACAAATTGTTATTGTTATTTTTAATTACTAACTTTTTACATATTGTACCTAGAGAGGTGTATTTTTTCTAAATTTGCAATTTACCGGACCTAACATAAATACCAATGCAAATTTAAAACATAATTATTATTGTTTATGCAAGATTTAAACAAATTATTATTGTTAATTGCTAACTATTTACTGAATATCTCCTAAAGTTGTTTTGTTTATTTAAAAATTATTTTTTTAATAATTTGTTTGAAAAAAAATTTTTGTTTTCTTAAATATTTTCTTAAATTGTCTGTAAACAATAAGCATTCCCTGAAAATTTCATTAAATTTCATTTATTTTCCTTAGAGATATACAATTTTCAAAATTTCAAAAAAATTTTAAAAACCTCGTAAATCCAAAATTTTTCAAAATGTATTCCACTTCAAAGTTTCAACAAAATCGAAGAATTATGGTACAACTTTGATTTTTTAGGCATGGAGCTACCCACTTACTAATTTGAATTAGGGACTGACTAATCAGTAATTTCTACTAATTTATTAGTAAACTCTACTAATTCAAAAGCAAAAAGTCTGTTACTAATTTAAATAAGTATACAGTTTTATTAATTCAAATTTGGAGAGAAAATTGTAATGTGAAATTCTGTTGTTCTTCTGGGAAGTTATTCAGATGAGAGTTGATTTAAGTCTAGTACACCGTTAAGATAAAAAAATCAAAAGGTCTGCAATTTTTCCGCCCCCTCCATTTTGAAAAAGAAACAATTTTTCCAAAAGACCGTCAGAGTGGTCTTTTTTCATTATTTTGTCTGTCAACGAAATATCAGAATGCTAAACTTAACTTTTCAAAATAAAAGGAAATATAGTCTCTACGAAATTACAAAAGTAATTGAAAATGTTCTTCAATTTTCTAAAAAATTAACAGCACTTTGTTTTCTAAAAAAATTCTATCTTCTATCACGAAAATTATTTCTGCACTTGACAAGAAAAAAATTAAATGAACAAAATGGTAGCTAAAAATCTGCTACCACAAAGAAAGTGGAAAAGTCAGAATAGAAAAATAAAAAAAGGAAAAATAAACAGAAAAATGGAACAAATTCTAAAAATAATCTTTACAAGTATCAATTGCAGTCTCTTGAGAACTAAACTTTTATTTCTCGGAAGCACGAAAAGTTCTCTTTTTAAAACTTATCTTTTCACGTCATCGTAAAAAATTTATTTTCTCCCTTTTGAAGCAATAGAAAGACAAATTACAAACAATAAGTGAACAAATAGAAAATTTTTTCTACCAAATTTTATTTTTTATTTGTTCTTTTACTTTTAAGTTTTTTTCGAGTTGTTTTATTTACTGCACATTGTTTAACTCAGGGCTGATTTCACCAAACTCAATTAAAAGTTAATCAATGAATAGAGCCAGTTTAACAGATTGTGATTGGTTGATTGAGGATTTAATTATTGATTAATTTTTAATCGTCATTTGTGAAACTGGCGCTCAATCTGACTAATTTACTACTGATTTTAAAAAATTAATATAAGATATATTAAAAATATTAGGTTTCAAATTAAATTTTTAAAACGTTTATAGTTTTTAATTACATTATATGTATATTTGTTTTATTAAAAGAGTCTTTTACTGCTAAGTCAAAAATAATCAAACTTGTCCTGCTAATGACATAATTTGTATATTGGATGTCTAATTGAAAATTATTGTCACAACTTACAATTATGTATGAAAAAAAACACATGTCTTACTAAAAATGTTTATTACTACTAGAACAAAAACAGTAAGAAAATAGAGTAGACTGCTAAATTTACGACTATTTTCTTTTGAAAAAAAATCCTTTGGATTTTCTATATAGAGGTTTTTCGGGTCGCTGATTACGTATATGATGTCAGTTTTCAAAAATTCAAAATAGCGGATCCAATATGGCGGAAAATTTAAAAACAAGTTGTTTATTCCACGAACATTTAGCATCCTCAATATAATATACACCAATTTTTTAATCTTTTTTTGAATAGCAATTATTACACAGTCATACAAAAAAAGTACCCGAGTTGGGGAATGAGACTACCCATTCCTTATGTATTTTGATGCGCTGAACACGAATCTGAAGTCTGTTTTGCTCCTTAAGGTATCTGTTTTAACATAACCTCAAAAAACATGGCGGATTTTATGTGACAGACAAACTTTTTTAAATAACGAGGGATTTGCTTGAATCTTGTTACCCGGGGGTTTTTGGGGTCGCTGATTACGAATTTCAAGTCAGACTTTCAAAATTCAAAATAGCGGATCCAGTATGGCGGACAAATTTTTGAAATTTTTTTGGATTTTTACGAAACTTGGTATCTGGGGGTTTTTGGGGTCGCTGACCCCAAAAGTTGATAAATCCATTTTTAAAAAAATTGAGATAAACACATATTTAATATATTAAAATCTTTTGAAATCCATTTATCACTATTCAATTTAAGAAAAAAAAAATTATTAATAAAGAATTTTCAGTTTAAAAAATTTTTTGACCTAACCTTGATGATTTTTAATTTCCATCTTTTTATTAGAAAAAATTATTAATACCTTTAAATTCCCTATTACAATAGAATTTAATTATGAAAATAGCATTTTAAATCGAAAAAATATTTAAAAATGAATAATTTATTACATTTTTTCTACATTAAAGTTAATTTTAATGGTTATGTGAGAATTGTCATTTGTTTAAATTACTCGAAATGACAAAATTTGGATTTATCAAGTTTCGAAATCTTACTCCTCAAATAAAAAGTCTAGTTGGTTCTGAGACAAATATACCATTTCTCTGGGTGTGGTGAGAACTCGGGTTAATCTACTATATCACTGCCAGTGTCTTATATTCTGTATCCAAATAACACATTTATTTGTCGAAATATTTTTTATTTGAATTAAATAAATGAACAGTTTCAAGTAATTCATTATATTCGTTTTAAATAATTATTTAATTGATTGAAATACTTTGTTATTTGTCTTGATAATATATTGTATTAGCTTTGAATAACGAATTATTTGGATTAAATAATTAAGTATATTAGAATCAATAAAATAAATTTATTGTGTCAAATAATTTTTATTTGCATCAAATAGACAAAGTATTTGAGTGAAATAAATGAAAGAATAGTTTTAAGTAACTCATTATTTGTATTAAATAAATTCATTTATTCAATTCAATTAAGTATTTAATTGAATCAAATACGATTTATTTGGTTCAAATAAATGTGATTCAAATAACTTGAATTATTTGAAAAATACATATTTTTTGATGTAACTAAAAAGTATTTGAATCAATTAAATATTTTTCAAATAATTCGAATTATTTGAATCAAATACATTTTTTTTCAGTGCAGCAGTCTGAAAAAAGTCCGAAATAACGAAGATCTTCGTCACCCGTCTGACTATACGATTATTTTACTACTAAAGTCAGAATTAATAATTATTTTCGTATCAAGAGCACAAAATAGGTGATTGCGACGATTGCGTGATGAAGGGGCCGAGGGATAAACCTAGTGACACCTAGTGATTTACCCCGTGTAGAAAAATCTTCTGGCGCTGGCCTGAGTCAGACCAGACCATCTATTTTCCAAACTAGTGGCTGGCCTGAAACACTGTTCAGGGGCTAGCCAAAAGTGTAACGCTTGAAACGGTCAGCCACAGAATAGACAGGCTATTCAGACGGTCTAGCCAGGCGCTAGCCAACCGCAAGATAGATATTTACTGTTTTCTAAATATAATAAAGCAGCCCTCCAACATCGTATGAGAAATTTATTTAAATTAATTTTAATATAATAAAAACAATTAATTTGTATTTGCAAACAAGTAATAATCATCAACTTTTAACTATCAATCAAATTAATGTTTACGACACAGAATAAACGCAAACCTATAACAAAATAAAATTTGACATTGCGGGGAATCGAACCTACGACCTACGGACTTCTAGCCTAACACTCTAACCACTACTCTATCCAAGCTACCAGAAAATAAATTTTAATTTTCAACACCTTTTACACTTACAATTAATAGAGTGTTTAACTGTGTAATCACGAAACTACTGCAAGTTTCGTGTTATGGTACATAAAGAAAAATAACAAACCTTGTTATGAACTACATCATAGTAAATTTACCGTAAATTACCTAATAAATTTCCATAAATTACCATAAATTACCGACGTTCAATTTTTTAGTTCTCGTTTGTCTCTTACATAGTTTTATAAATTATCGTCAAAACGTTTATAAATTACCAAAATAAATCATTTTAGTTATCTAGAAATTCTGATTAGAATCAGAACTGGGTCTGGTCAGAACTTGCAGATCAGCATCGCACGCTGCAGCCTAGAAATTGCAAAATAAAAAATTGCAGTCATCTAGAAATTCTGACTAGAATCAGAGCTGGGTCTGGCTAGAAAATCCAGAATAGATAAAATAGCAACAATCTGGCATGTAGCTAAGCAGCACCAGAACTGGGTCAAATCAGATCTTGCAGACTTGTGAGGCTAGACGCTTTCTAGTTTGCGCCAGGCTTGACTCCAGACGTTCCAGAAGATTTTTCTACATGGGACCTAGTGCAGGCCGTCTACGTGTCAGGATGACAAGTTTCCTGAAAAAGTGCCAGGACGTGATAATTTAGTTATTTCAGTTTTGTGTCGACTCAAAACTAAATTCAGTTTGCTAATTTAGTTTCGTTTCGACTCAGAAACTGAAACGAAACTAAACTTTGGAAAGGGTCCCTGGTTATATTATTTTCTATTTTGAGCAATAAGCTTTATTTTTATTAATTTCTACATAAACAAACAAAGAATTAACATGCGGGCGGAAAATACTTTACCGCCCGCTTGTGTGACGTCAGCGGGCGGTAAAGTATTTTTTCTAACGCACGCATCGAATGTATACCATTTCCTACCTGTCAAGCGGGAGAAAAGTTGATCTTTTCCTGCGAGCGGGAGGAAAAGTAACTTACCTTCTGGGTAATGTTATTAGGTGCGATGTATAAATCAAAGTATCACCATCAGTGAATCAGTTACGTGAGATACGTAACTTAAACGACTGGCGTAACTTACGTATCTGATGTTAGTTACGTAATTTACGCATGTGATGTATGTAACGTAACTAACGTATGTGATGTTTGTTACGTAACTTGCGTATGTGATGTTTGTAACGTAACTTACGTTTCTGATGTATGTTAAGTTACTTACGTAAGTTACGTAATTTACGTAACTTACGTATTTATTTTTGTTTGCATAAGCAGCTACGTGAGTTACGCAATTTACGTAACTTACGTAAGTTACGTAACTAATTTTTCATTTACATTCAACAGTTACGTAACAAACTTTTTTATTTGTATTCAACCGTTACGTAGATGTATTCAATGTTTCATCAGATATTTGTACTTTCGGTATACGTGTGTTAGAAAAAATAGTATGTGCAACTCAGGAGCAAGCACTCGCCTTCGGCTCGTGAGCTCGCTGCGCCTCGAACTGCAAACTTCACACTCGTGAAAATCACCCATTTTTCTCCCTAGACGCACAATATACTATTCCGCCCGCTTCCCCTACTCCTGGGCAGAATGTGCTACTTTGCGCCCGCCTTAAGTGCCCGAAATGACATTCTTTCCGTGAAGGTAGGACAAAAAATGTTTATAATTTATATTATTTAAACCTGGGTCCAGCTAGACTCCTACACGGAGAAAATTTGTTCCTTACATTTTATTAAATTTTTCGGTAAAGTTGGGATATAGTGGCATAACAGTAATTTTTAATACTTTTTAAATTATTTTTCTATGAATAATATTCAAAATTTAATGTCAAATCTATATTCCTTACAAACTAGTGCTGTAAAAGTTAAAACGAAATTGAAACTGAACGTTTAATAAAAATTAAATAAAATTTTAACGTTTCTTTTGAACACCTCCTTGATGATCACTAACGTTTCAGGAACAGTTCGGTAAAACTTTCTTGACTTGACTCGAGTGTTAGTTTTCAGGAATAGTTCGGTAAAACTTCCTTGACTTGCCTGAATTGTTAGTTTTCAGAATTGAAATACTTTTTTAAATACCCCGTAGTAAAAAAACTTTGACATTAATAGTTAGTTGTTTTTAACTTATTTGTACTAATTAACTAATAATTAATAATTTTATTTATTCGCAACTGGAATAACTTACGTAAAGAATCCAACGTATGTAACTTACGCAAGTTACGTAAATTGATAAATTACATAAGTTATTCTAATTACGTATTACATAAATTGATAAATTACGTAAGTTATTCTAGTTACGTAACTTACGTATGTTACTGTAGTTACGCTATTTACTCTGGTAACGCATCACACGTAACTTACTTTAATTATGTAAATTACTATAGCTGCGTAGTTTACTCTGGTTAAGTAAGTTATATTAATTACTTAAGTTGCTCTAGTGACGTAAGTCAGGGGATTGACATCAAATAATTATGTTATTCGAGTTTCGAGTTAGCACGAAACTTAATTCAATCAGTTAATTCAGTTTCGACTTGACACTAAACTAATATTTCAACGTTAATTTAGTTTCGAGTCGACACGAAACTAAATACACTTTATTAGTTTAGTTTCGTGTCGACTTGGAATTAAAATCACTTTGTTAATTTCGTTTTGTGCCATCTCAAAAACTAAAACGAAAGTAAACTGTCGACACGGTCCCTGATTTATAGTAACAATAACACTAAAATTGATTATTTTTATTTCTTATAATAAAAATTTAAGAATAATAAGAATTTTAAAAAACTTTTGTTTTATTGCATAAAATACAAATTTAAACATTTTTCTTTATAAAAATAAAAACATATTTTAAAACTATTTCATAAATTGACCTCAAATATAGTTAGAAATTATTCATTAATGTAGATGATTCTTTTATTTTATACAATTATTGTTTATTAATTTGAATCTTTCTCACAAGCGGTGAAATAAAATTCAGATTCATATATAAGGACAGTTGAAACTTTCTGGAGCAATAATGTAAAGAGTGCGATGTATGTATTAATGTATGCGTTTAGAATGTACTGTAGGCAGGTGTAATGTATAAGTATTTGTTCGTGAATAATTGTAGGGGGTTTAGGTAGTGATTAAAGTATAGGTAAAATGAGATTTACGGCAGTATTACTATAGAACTATTGCAATGACATTATTTTTATTCTTCAAGTTTTATCGAACTATTCAGTAATTTAACGAATATATATTTTACCGAACATTGTACCTTACGTTTTACTGAACTTTCAATAAAGCTAAGTATAGTGAACACTTACCCTACGTTTTACCGAACTAAACAATAAATATAGGATTTACCGAACACTGTGCCTTACGTTTTGCCGAACTTTCAATAAAACTGAGTATAGTGTACACTTACCCTATGTTTTAGCGAACTAAACAATAAATATATGATTTACCGAACACTGTGCCTTACGTTTTACCGAATTTTCAATAAAATTAAGAATAGTGTACACTTACCCTACGTTTTACCGAACTAAACAATAAATATATGATTTACCGAACACTGTGCCTTACGTTTTACCGAACTTTCAATAAAACTGAGTATAGTGTACACTTACCTTACGTTTTACCGAACTGTCAGTGAAGGGCTAATACATGTACCGTAAGGTTTATGTTTTTTACATTATTTTTTAATGCAATTGCTTTTACAGTTCTGTTCTTTAAAAATTACAGTTTTAACACTTCATCCCAGTTTTACCGAACAAAGTTCCACAACAAAAAATTTCTGCTTTCAAGTTATGTAATAAACTTTATATATAGCTAAGGATTTACAAAAAAAACAGATGAAAAGGTTTATCTCTAGAATAGTTTATGAATCATAGAAATGTAGCATCGCATAGACATCAGAAGAGGTGTCGGACGGAGGGTTAAATTTCTTTTTATTATAAATATGTAAATATTTACTTATTTATTAAATAACGGGCTCGTCACCAGCGCCCGTTATTTTTGCTACTTTACAATTATTTAAATAAAATGGTCCTCTGTGAAAACAAAGTATTTCACTACTGTAGCAAAAATTTAAGAAATGAATGAAACGTTCGTGTAATTAAAACAGTCTTTTACTACTGGAGCAACACATTAAAAAAACATCAGATTAAGTAATGTTACATAACACTGACACACTGAATCTGAACACAAGTTAACCCTCTTACGTCAGAGTTTTAGATAACATAAAAGATAATCCAAAAATTTGAGCCAAAAATTTTCAAATCAAGAAACATATTCTCATTATCATTGTTTCATGTGTTTGGTGTCGTTGACCAAAATTTCAAGTAGTATTTACCTCATCACGCCAGGGTTTTCAGATGACATGAAAGAAAATCAAATCTGTATACATTTTCAGACGGAAACTTTATTTTCTAATTTAAGGCAAATTTATAATATTCAAAAACGGTTTGTCTGACTAAAAAGAGTGTTTACTACTTGAGTCAAAAATATTATAAAATTATTTTGTAATTGGCTGCTTTCAGAGAACCAAACGAATAAATCGATTCAACTAAACTTTAGAATTCTTCTTTATATATGGAAAAAATTTATTCAGGGAACATTCCTGAATTAGTTCAAGAACGGTGGATATGAGAAAAAGTCGCTAAGATTTGCGGATCAACCAGTTTTAAAATATCATGTACACATTTCAAGATAGAATAAGTAAATTTCTGTGAAAAATTCGTTAATAATTCAAGACAGACTCTAAAGTAATACATTGAATTTTTCTAATACTGCAGCCAGGAGAAACTATAAGGTATATCTAACAATCTCATGTCATGTTCAGTGAAACTATAGGGACCGTACCACAACAACTCAGGTTGAGTTCGGGAAAATTTCTGGGTGCATTCAAGGAAAAAAAATTCAGAGATTTGAATAGTATACTTATAATAGTATTTATAATAATATAAAATATAACCCATACTAGTAAACATAATATACATATACGCTCGCAACTACAACATTTATTAAAATATCGCACGCACGCGCTACACGAAGATCGCTGTGAACGAGTGATTTAGAATTTTCTTATATACTAACGTCTAGGATATTTAACCACTTTTGGATTACTTTGTTTTGTAAATAACAAGATAAATTTTAAAAATAATTTGTTTCTAAAAAGAAGAAAATTTTTTTAAATATTAAGGTCAGTTTTTAAAGAATATTTTATTGCAAAATATTTCGAATTGAATTTTCAATTTAATTTACCTATAATTAGGTACTAAAAAATATAGATAATCGAAATTAATTATGATTACAAGTTGATTATAATAAATGATTATAACAAAAACAATAATAACACAGCCCCATAAAAAAAAGTGTCAGGGTTAGGAGATCAGAGTACCCTATCGCCATGGATTTTGGACCGCTGATCACGAATCCGGTGTCCGTTTTGGTCCAGCACGTCTGGATTTTTTGTGGCCGGATATACACTGCGAAAAGCCAGTATAAGAGCCAATAAAAACTTACTACTCTGGATTTTTTTCCAACCTCAAAAAACATGTCAAATTTTTTGTGGTATACAAATTTTTTAAAAAAATGGATGGATTTTGACGAAATTGGGTATACAAGGGTTCTTGAGATCGCTCATTACGAATCTGATGTTATATTTTCAAAATTTAAAATGTCGGATCCAAAATGGCGGAATTTTTTTATTAAATTGATGGATTTTGATGGTACTTGGTATCTAGAAGTTTTCAAGGTCGCTGATCATGAATTTTATGTCAGTTTTTAAAAATTTTAAATGGCGGATCCAAAATGGCGGTCGAAATTATTTGAAAATTGATAGATTTTGATGAAACTTGGTATCTTGGGGTTTTTGAGGTTGCTGATTACGAATCTGTAGTCAAAATTCAACAAGTTGTTCATTTCATGACCATTTTGCTTCCTTAAAATATTATAAACCAATTGCTTAATTTAATTTTAATATGTTAAGGTAATATTTCAAAAAACACAAAACTTGAATTTATTTTGTGAAAAAGAAAAATATTGATTAATTTTATAAATTTTGATAAAATGTGCACTTTGTATATATCAATCGATTCGTTTTTTGTCAGGAATGTAATTTTGAGAATAATTTATAAAAATATTAAGAAATAAAAAAGTTACTTCAAAAAATACAAAAAAATTTTTTTTTCAAATTTTGAAAAAATTGTATAAAAAAAAATTTTGTGTATAAATTTGAAAATCCTTGTGTCAGATTTTAGGTATTAATGATTGCAATAAACCTGCAAAATCTCAGGGCAATTCATTAAAATTTGTTTGAGATAATTTGTACACAATTTTTTGTGACACGCACACACACACACACACACACACACACACATACATACACACACATACACACATACATCTGGACATTTGCTCAGAATTTAATATACATATATCCTAGATGAAAATGAGTCCATATAACCATGTTTTGAAAAATTGAAAATCGTCACGAATGCAAAGCTTCCTTATGAGGAAGCATAATTATTTGAAAATTGATAGATTTTGATGAAACTTGGTATCTTGGGGTTTTTGAGGTTGCTGGTTACGAATCTGAAGTCAAAATTCAAAATATCACTTTTGATCTCAATTTAACTGTAATCGACATATTTATTCACTTGTAGACAGGACCGTCAGCATTAGCGTTACCCGATTTACACCACGAGAAGGTTGCACGAGCGGATTTTGTACATCATTTAGCTTTGATAAGGGCTGTTTGCTACTTTAGATAAGATGATTTCTATCTTTTATTTTTCAACTTTGCTACTGTAACGAGTTCTTTTTTCTTCGAAAGAGCGATGCAAAGGATTCCGTTGACGTTTTCTATCATTTTTTTATGTCTCTTTTGAGCATCCAGTAAAAATCGGCCATCACATTATCGCCCCTGGTAACGATTTTCCATTACTTACTTTATGTCCTGTTGAAAACGTTCACCCTGTTCCTCACTGAAGTGTCCAAGATTATCAGGGAAATTATCCAAATGAGAGTCCAGAAAATGTAATGTGGACTCTTTTTATTTTCTAAAAAGTTTTGGAAGACTGCCTTAAAACTTAACCAAGCTGCTTTTCCAAGTTTATTCATTGTGGAAACAAACTGTTTGTCTTTAAACAGCGCTCGAATTTGAGGCCCATCTAACACTCCTTCTTTTAATTTACCTTCAGAAACTTTCGGGAATTTCTTCTGAAGGTATTGAAAACACTTACCTGTTTTATCCAGTCCTTTAACGTACTGTTTCATACCACCAACCATTAAATGGAGAGGAGGAACGAAAACTTTAGATGGGTCTATCAACGATTTATGAATGATATTTTCTGAACCCGGAGTAAACGTTTCTCGTTTTGGCCAATTCTTTTTTTATAATGATTCGCATGATCTCTGCTGTCCCATAAGCACAAATAGCAAGGTATTTTGGTGAAGCTTGATTGTTGACCAAGTAATAGAGTTATTATTTAAATCGCCACAGATAAGCCATTGATGGTTCTCGTAATCAATTTTCTTTAAAAGCACTTGCAAATTTTCATACTTTTCCAGCATAACTGTTGAGTAAGCTATTGGCACTGGTGCATAAACATTCGTATTGTGAAGCAAAACTGCCTTTATGTTTCGTTTAGAGGAATCTATAAAAAGTCTCCAGTCTTCAGGTTTATAGCTGTATGGTTTCAGTTCATTAATGAGTCCCTCGACATCAGTACAAAATACCAATGTTGAATCGCCTGGTTTCACAAGATTTTTTTTATTAAAAAATGAACCTAAGTATTCTGCACCATCTTTAGGTAAACCAAAGTCGTGAACAAGATCATTTAATTCTGTCTGCGAAACCAATGATGGAATTTTTGTTTTTCATAACATTCAAACATTTTTTTGCAACTATTGCAAATTATATGCGGAACCCAGTTTGATCGTTGATCTATTTCAAATCTAAAAATTTCTTCATACATTTTACTTATTCCATCATCAATTTTGTTTCTCAAAGATCCAACTTCATATTTACTACAAACATAGCAAAATAGGTTACGATTCTTACTACAATCATGAGATTGCAATTCATTTTCAGATTTCTTTCTTGTAGCATCATATTTTACATTGGCCAAGTCACCAATCAATGTAAAGCTGCGGTCGTAGGATGACGACGCCTGCGGGCCCGCTTTCTCACCCTGACTAGCCGCCGATTCTGGGTTTCCGAATCCCTGTCTCGTAATTCTCCTCTTACTTGTGTCTGCCATGACGGCATCTAAGCCGTTATCCAGGGACTTAGCCGAATAGCGGACAATCTCCGTTGCACACCGTCACCACGGGAAGGTGCCCTGGACGCAGACACAAGTAAAATGTTACTCCAACACTATTTAAACAAAAGTACTATTCGTAGTAGGCAGTTGTTCCTAAATAACAACAAAGTGTCATTGAAACCAACAATTTTAAAAACATTTGTCTACCATTTAGAAATTTTTGAATTTTGACTTCAGATTCGTAATCAGCGACCTCAAAAACCCCTAGATACCAAGTTTCATCAAAATCCATTAATTTTTAAATAATTTCGATCGTTATTTTAGATCCAACATTTTGAATTTTTAAAAACTGACAAAAAATTCATTATCAGCAACCTCGAAAACCCCTAGATACCAAATTCCATCAATTTAAAAAAAAATTTCCGCCATTTTGGATCCGCCATATTGGATTTTGAAAATCTAACTTCAGATTCGTAATCAGCGAACTCAAAAACTTTCAGATACCAAGTTTAATCAAAATCCATCAACTTCTGAGAAACTTTTTAAAAATCATTTTTCAAATCATTTCAACCGCCATTTTGGATCCGCCATTTTGAATTTTGAAAATCTGACTGCAGATTCATTATCAGCGGTCTCAAGAACCCCTGTATACCGAGTTTCGTCAAAATCCATCAATTTTTAAAAAAATTTGTATGTCACCAAAAATTTGACACGTTTTTTGAGGTTAGAAAAAAATCCAGACGTGCTGGACTAAAACTGACACCGGCCTCGTGATCAGCGACCCAAAATACATGGGGATAGGGTACTCTGATCTCCCAACCCTGGCACTTTTTTTTGTGGGGCTGTGTAATTATTATATTATATACATCTTGAGTAAAAATTATATTCGCATAAATCCACATTTTACAGCCACACTTTTGAAATGTAAAATTTTTGAATAGCTTAGAATTAAATTTAGAATAAATTGGAACTTAGATGATTCAAACTTAATAGTTAATTATAAATTATTTAAAATAAACCACAACGTATGTATGTTTGAATGACAAACTGGGAATTTTTAAGCTGAATTAAAAAAAGTTTTTATTATTTTAATTTGTTTTAAAAAAGTCGCTTTTTATTTAAGTTTTTATAGATATTTATACTGTTCTCTAAATTTGAATTAGTTACAAAAAATTAATTAGATTATTTCATAAAATATTTTTTTCGATTTTTGGAAGATGTTTAAAGGTGAAAGAAAAGATACTAACTCTCACTTTTTTAATAAAATTGACAACGTTTCGGTGGTCAGATTCGCCACCATCATGAGGTCACTAGTTAAAATTAACAAACAAATTAACTAGTGTCCTGATGATGGTGGCAAATCTGACCACCGAAACGTTGTCAATTTTATTAAAAAAGTGAGAGTTAGTGTCTTTTCTTTCACCTTTAAACATCTTCCAAAAATCGAAAAAAAATATTTTATACTTTATTTTTAATTTTTTATCCCTCCCATTACTCTTTACTTTCTTGCTTATATTTTATAACTGTTATAAGATTTACTAAAATTCTGAACGTTCAAATAAACGAATTTTTTTGTTGTGTCTAAATGTGTTTAACACTTACTGTGCAAAATGGAAAAACAATGTTAATTACAACATTTATTTAGTTGAAAATTAATTCTTAAAAATATATACAAAGTACTTTTATTAAAATATAAATTAAAACAAGGAAAAATAATATCGGCTATAATTATTGCAATGTTTTAAACATTAGAATCGGGATTGTAAATATTTAATGAAAATCAGTTTTTTTAATTGAACAAATTTTTTTTTATGCAGAATAACAATAAATTTACCAAAATATAAAAAAAAGAATCATCTCTTAGAGTTTTATATAATATAAAAACAATAATTTTTGACACCACTGCAGAGTTGAATCTCAAACCAAGGTGAGTAATTTTGAACTTTTTTCAGACAACCAATTTCAAAACATTTTTAATAAATTGATTACTAGAAAAATAATAAAAAATATGATGCATATTATAATGTCTAAGTTGTCAGGTTCAAGGAGTGATTTTTTAATGTCAAAAATTTTTAATATTATTTGAAATATTCATTAAAATACAATATACCGCGATAATACCCACATCTGCGATAATACCCACTTTTACCCTACTGAAAATAATTAAATTTGTTGAAAAATTTTATTAAAAACTTTTTAACAAATCGTATTTTCAAAGTATTTCAACTTAATAATTGATAAATAATTGTATGTTATAAAGAATTACATTCTAATTAATTCATGTTTCTTAGTGCGAAGATTAATAATTAAAATTTTTATTAGTTAATTTAAAAAAATATGCACACTCAAATTTTTTTAACAAAATTGATATGAATTATCGCAAAGTATTTATGAAAATTCTGAAAAATAAGATTTTTTAAATTCTTCAATTCTATTGTTTCAAAATAATTGAATTTTCATGAACAATAAATAATATATTTTCAAAACTGTCAGTACCTAACTGATAAATGTTGTAACTGAAACTCACTATAATTTAAACTTGTTGAATATATTCTGCGCGAAGTGACCGTTGGGCACTCCAATTTCCCTTTAGAGTTTGGGAATTTTTCAGACACAACAATTCTTAGTGTTTGTCAATACAAGAAATCTTTTTTAAAACAATGTGATTTTCTCGAAAGTTCAAGAACCATTATTAATGTTTTTAAACTCTGTCTTAATCTTACCATTTATATATCCTATTGATACTACACTGTACCTAATTTAAATCTTTCCTTTTGCGGTCAGAAATAATCTTAACATGTTTTCAAGTATTTCACTGAAAGTAAAAAAATTATTGTCGACTTTTCTCATATCCACCGTTCTTGAACTAATTCAGGAATGTTTCCTAAATAATTTTTTTCTGTGTACACTTAGGTTTGAGAAAATTATGATAGTAGCGGGGAAAAATTTATTGAAAGAATTTATATCGTACTTTCTGAAAGAGTGCTAAAATCCCATTTTTCCCTACCCATGGGGCAAAATGGGGTGGTATCAAACAACTATACAAACTAAGAAGAAGTTTTCTATTTGCAAATATTGCACCCACTTGTATTATTCGCTTATTTTGAGACGTGAGAAATTTTGGAAAGGCTCTCATTATATGCAGGAAAGGTTAGGTTCAATCTCAAGCGATTTAAACGTGCACTTCATTGGACGAAGGATCGGAGGCAGCAACATTAATTTAGATTAATCGGGACCAACACAGAAACCCCTCTTGTACCTGCGGCTGGTTTATTTGACTCCCACGAGCCTTAGCTATGAACTATAAATGTCACTTGATACAGAATACCTATCTTGTCTAGAATTTCTAGCAGAACAAGGAAATAGCCTCGTCAATCTTGCCTCTAAACTTTCACCCCAACCCTCTCCTCAACTACTACCCTTTTGCCTTCCTGGAAGGTGAGAGAGTCGTGTGAAGGTGAAGAGGGGGGGGGGCTCACAATTGACACGCAGCATATGTTGTTAATTGACTTTCGAAATTGTCACTTTGAACAGAATTACTCTTGCAGCTGCTGACAAGCTAATATTTGATAAGTACTGGCTTGATGCAAACCTTGTTCCGATAATTTGCAGTTAATTGTCATATAATTTTATTAGATTATATCTGCATATATATATATATATATATATGGACAATTCCACGTGAGATTTTAGTCGACCTTTTAGAATCGGCCAAAATAATTTTTTTTATATTCTGTATTGAAAAAAACAGATACGTATTTTTTTTGAGACCAAATTTTTGAGTTATGAATTTTCAAAATTTTGGGTTATCAAAAATAGACCTATTTTCAAATGGAAATATCTCGAAAACTATTGGATGTAGAAAATTTTTTCCAAGAGATGAAAAATTTGTTTTTTCTTTGACTTTTAAATTATGTAGTCAAAAAAAAATTATTAATTTTTTTTAAATTTTAATTTTTTATAAACAAATTAACTTTTTTTAAATTTAGGCCGGATTTTTAAAAAAAAAAATTTATACATACCTGGAAACATACAGAAGATTTTGCACATAGTTTTAGAGTGGGCCTGAGACGTTTAAGGATTGTAAATAAATTTTTAATTCCCGCTTGCAAGCTTTACGCGCGCGTTCTACTCAAACCACTTATCAAATAAAATAAGAATTGCACTGAGAAAAAAGAGGGCACCTTGCAGCACATTTTCGATTATTGTTACGCGACTCAGCCCTGAGCCCCAGACTTGAGGTTTTTTAAAAGAAGTATGTAACACACACGTCTGGGGAGCGCTACGTGCCCCACAAGAGTTGTAGCAGAACTCAGGGCTGAGGCGCGTAACAATAATCGAAAATGTGCTGCAACGTGCCCTCTTTTTTCTCAGTGTGTTTTAAAAATCACTTTTTAATTTTGTTTAACATTTGTCCACTATAATACGTATTACTTAAAATATTTTAAATAATAAAACTTAATATTGTTCAGTATTTAATACTATTAATGCTTAGATTAATTAAAATTTTCTCTTTGTTGCTCGTTAAGGTTGAATTGAACGTTGTGATTGTGTTGGACGTATCGGTTGCATTGCTCGTTTTAATTCTACTTTACAAAACGATACTAATTCGAAATTAGTAGAAGATGAAAGTTTCTTAATTCTTAAGTTAGTTTTTTTTCTGGTTCGACACTGTGAAGTTTTTGAGTTCCTGTAACAATTTACAATTTCTGAATCTGAATTTCATCTTTTACTAATTTCAAATTAGTGTCTTTTTGTAAAGTAGAATCAAAACAAGCAATGCAACCGAAACGTCCAACACAATCACAACGTTCAACTCAACCTCAACGAGCGCAACAAAGAGAAAATTGTAATTAATCTAAGCATTAATAGTATAAAAACACTGAAAAGTATTAAGTTTTATTATTTAAAATATTTTAAGTAATACGTATTATAGTGAACAAATGTTAAACAAAATTAAAAAGTGATTTTTTAAACAATTCTTATTTTATTTGATAATTGGTTTGAGTAGAACGCGCCCGCGTAAAGCTTGCAAGTGGAAATTAAAAATTTATTTACACTCCTTAAACGTCTCAGGCCTACTCTGAATTTATGTGCAAAATCTTCTGTATGTTTCCAGGTAAGTATAAAAAAAATTTTTTTTAAATCCGGCCCAAATTTGAAAAAAGTTAATTTGTTTATAAAAAAAATAAAATTTTTTTTAAAAAGATTAATAATTTAGGCCCTTACATTATTTCAAAATACATGTTTAATTTTACCTATTTTTTTTAGTGTACGGGTTTTAAAAGGGGCCTTAATGTGGGCCATCACATTACGTCAAAATTTTATATGTGTTTTACCTATAGGTCAGAGCTTGCCCCATTAAATAGGAGCGCCAAATAGGACGTCAAAGCCTATCCTTCTCTCATGTAGGGTTTATAAATTTATTTTTGTTTTTTCCTGACTTTTGTCCGAAATGCAGATAAAATTTTAACTATTTCTCTGGCCTTAAAAAATTTTCTGGTCCACTTTAAAAATTATGGGATACTAATAAAATTTTAAGATCCATGCATCACAACATTAAAATTAATTTAATTAAAATAACCAATCAACTGTTGAAGATATTGTTGTTTTAAATAAATATTTAATTTACAGTAATAAAATAATTTATTATTGCAATTAAATTAATATGTTTAATGTAGAAAAAAGTTATGGAAGAACACTGTGATATTTAATGTTTTATTTATGATAATAATATTAGAAATAAGTTTTAGAGTTTATAAATTTATTTATTTTATTAATGTCTTCTTTTCAGAAAATTAATTTTAATAGAGAAGTGAAAATTTGTACATGGAAAAAAACTAAAATAAACTAAACTTAACTTTTTTTCCTAAACTATTTGATCATGAATTTTTTATATTTCTTGATACATCATTATTAAAAAAAAACTACTTTAATAATAATTAGAAAAAAATTACAACCTATTTAATCATAGTGACGCACAGATGTTTTTCACATCGTAATGCCCAGAAGAAAAATAAAATATTTCTGATGGAAAATTTTTTAATTTACGTTTCGACAGTGCAACTGTGCTTTTCAGAACTGAAAATTTTAATTAAAATTACAACCTTTTAAATTAAATTGATAATTATTTGATAACAAATTATAAATTTACAAAAAATGAAAAATTAATCAAAAAGACAAAATATTGCCAAAACATTCTTGAAAATAAAAAGAAGATTTTCAAAAAGAAAACGTCTTTACACTAGAAGTTATAATCTGAGTTATAATTGCTAAGACATTTGTATTTACATTGACTTTTTACATAAAAAAATCTGTCAAATGAAATCCGTCACTCATAAATGAATTCTTTCCGGATTCATCACATTTTATCTACAATTCTCATGAACAACAACATGCATCTTATATAAACAATTGTAATAATCATTCTGTGAAAAAATTTGATGTTTTGAAAAATCAAAAATTTAATATAGATATTCAAAATATTTTCAACACACAACCAAATTGGTTTTTGAATCTCGCTCAAAATCTGAAATCCCAAAAAATATTCGAGATGATTCATATAAATATGCAAAAATATCCTATTAACAAAAAGATGATATTCAAAACCTTAATAATTATTATATTCACTTCCTTAAAAGGGGGCAATCGCAGTTCTAACGTCAAAAAATTAAAGGAAAGTCCTTCGAAAAAACAGAGTTTTTCGGTGACCAACACTATGGAAATCTGATTAGTCCGAAATTAAAAATCGAAACAGATTTACTTTTAGTGAAAGATTATCTAGTCTTTAATCGAAGGATTTAAAAGGAAAAAAAATATTTTAAAAAATGGCGACTTGCCAAAGTTGACGAAGAAATAAAAAAAATCAAACTTTCAACTTTGGCAGGTCGACATTTTTTAAAATATTTTTTTTCCTTTTAAATCCTTCGATTAAAGACTAGATAATCTTTCACTAAGAGTAAACCTGTTTCGATTTTTAATTTCGGACTAATCATATTTCCATAGTGTTGGTCACCGTAAAACTCTGTTTTTTCGAAGGACTTTACTTTAACGGTACATAACTTTGGAACTTCTTAATATTTTTAACTTTTTTTTTGTTAACTCAAATCTAAATGATGTACTTTTAGAAAAAAAATCAATTTTTAAAAAAAGTTTAATGGTTTACAAGAAACAAATTCTTGGAAAAATGTCAATTTTTTGACGTTACAACTGCGATTGCCCCCTTAAGGGGTTACCTGGTCTGGAGGGCTAAAAAAGGCCTATTTTCGTGATTTTTCTTCAAAGATCCTGCGATATTTTTACAATTTTTGTTTATTGAATATTAATATATAATATGTCAACTACAATCTGTCAAATTTTGAAAAAAAAAATTTTTTTTAATGAGCCGTTGGGAATGCCGGAATGTTGACCACATCAAAAATAGTGCCCTGGCTTTTTTCTCTTTTTTACGTCAATTTTCATCTAAAATCAAAAATCCAAAGTTTTTCTTTTAGTGTATGTGTCTGACTTGTTTTTGAACGAAGGATTTTTATTTTTATTAAAAATTAAATTTTTTGAAACTTTTTTATAAAAAGTGTCATTTTTTCATAAATTTTGACCCTATTTCGGCCTATAAAATAAGTTATAAATGAAAATAATTTCAAGATTTTCAAGATCTCATTTTAAAGCTTACAATTTCTACATTAACAATATTAAAATAATAAATTAAAATCAGTTTTTTTAATTGATAATTACTGTTTAGAAAAAACAAATTTTAATTTTTTGACGATTTTAAACAAATATAGTTTTTTAACAAGTCATCTCAAATTAATTTTATGTGAAGGATTTTAAAACTTATTTTATCACCTAAAAAATGATTTTTTTTAAATTGTCGTACGCTATTTTTTAAGAAAGTTTTTATCATTTGTTTAAGAAAACTGCTCTTTTTTAAATAATTAGTAGGGGAGACTGGCGTAATCCCGCTCACTAGCGATTTGACGCTATAAACTTAACTTAAGATGGAGATTAAATATGAAAAAATCTATCAATAATCCGAATCAATTTCTAAAATAAATTTCTTAAGAAAGATCATAAGTACCTATAGCGCAGCTATTCTAAATACACTCGCCCTTTAATTATAATTTGCCAATGAATTGAAATATTAGGTTTACCATCTTTAAGAACTTCCTATGTTATCATCAAATAACGTAGGAGGTATAGTATAAGTCAAGGAACTCTGAGAATCTCGGTGTGCATGTAGCTCAGTGGTCAGAGCAGTCTACCGGCAATAGAAAGATCGTGGGCTGGTATCCCACCATGCTAGCCCTTTTTTCTGAGTTCTTTGATAATTTTGAAATTATTAATTAATTTCAAAAAAATGTCTTTCTCAAAAAGCAGATTTCTGTACTTAGGATAGCTGCACTATCGGTACTTATGATCTTGCTTAAGAAATTTATTTGAGAAATTGTTTCGGATTATTGACAGATTCTTTCATATTTAATATTTAATTACCGAATGATAAATTCACTCCCTTTAATTATGATGGAAATATTTGTACTGTGAATAGTACTTAACATATAACTAATGTTAATGAACTTTCCTTTAGTTTCATGAATTCGTCATAGAATCTGAGGCGGTAAATTGTTTTTAGAAGTGAAAAAAAAGAAAATTGGTCTTTGGATTTTTAAGTTTTTCGATTATTATTTTTGAGACTTGATTTATTCGACGAATTTTTTTTTGATGCTATTGGATGTCTTTTTTCGAAATATATGTGTAGTTTTGTTTAATTTCAAAAAGATTTATTTAAATTTATTCTAAAATTTGAGAAATACTTTCGGGGTAAAGTCGCTCACATGAAGTCGGGGGATATAGCCGCTCACTTATTAAATTTTTGTAGGAAGCCGAATCAGTATTAACAGTATTTGCGTTTTTTGGCGATCTTAAAATTTTTAATATTAAAAATATTTATTAAAAGACAAATAATAATAATTGGGTAATTAGTTGAATATTTAACAATTTAAATGTCCCGCATTTCACGATTTGTAGCAATTTTTTTGAATAGATGGCGCCGAACTATTAATATTTGTTGGCAACATTGAGCATTTTGGCACTGTTGGTATATTATTATTATTAATAAGTAAAAATTTTTAACTTAATGAAATTAATTGTAGATATTATATTAGTATTTTGTAACAAAATAAAGCAGTAGTTCCAAATAAAATAAATATTTTAAATTTAACAATTTCGTTATTCATTTCAATGAAAAAATTATAGGGTTATTGGATATGTTAAAACCCGAAAAAGGGTTTGGGTTTTGCAAATAAGATGGCTTTATGTGTTTTCGAAGGCATTTTGCGCGCTGAACACGAATCTGGATTCAAAAACTTTCCATCACGTCAGGTTTTCGAGAAAAAGAGGATTTAAATCCCTAAAAATAGCGTTTTTGGTTATTTTTGAAAAATTGTAGAGCTAAATACTGACGTGCTAGAACCATCGCTATTGTCAGAAATTGACAATTGATCTTTGCTCTTTAAAATGAGCCCAAAGCCAAATTGATTACATGAACCTTTAAAGCAGGGGGTGGGTTTATGTCAAGGGGTGCAAGAAAAAAAAACATTACGGAGGTCCTTAAAAATTAATCAGATTTACTTGAAAATTGTTACTCAAGGGTTTTTGGGGTAGCTGATTACAGATCTTCATTTAGATTAAAAATATTTAAAATTGCGGATCCAATATGTCGGTCGAGATCTATAAAAATCAATCAGATTTACTTGAAAATTGTTACTCGGGGGTTTTTGGGATCGCTGATTACAGATCTTTATTCAGATTTGAAAAATTCAAAATGGCGGATCCAATATGTCCGTCAAGCTTTATAAAAATTAATCAGATTAGTTTTAATCCTGTTACTTGTGTATTATCAAAATTACTGATTACACATTTGCAGTCAGATTTCAAAATTTTCAAATTTAACATTTAATATGTCGGATGGACGATAGTTTTCTTAATAAAGTCATCAAAATTTGTTATTTTGACAGGCATTTAAAAATTTTGCTTGAGTCCGTACAATATGATAAACATCAATGATCGATTTGTGGCGACCTGAAAGTTATAGGATTGCTTTCAGGTCAGCAATCTGGATTCACTAAGTACCCTTGTTTTTTATTCGAGTGGCATAGCAGAGCAAGAAACGATCATTGGGAGAAAAAAAATGGAAACCGAGAAAAGATTTGGAAGTTGATTTTGAAAAACATCATACACAAAAACTTGATCGCACGGGAGAAAGTATTTCTGCCTCCACTCCATATTAAACTAGGTCTTATGAAATAGTAAGTAAAAGCATTAGACAAAGATGGAGAATGCTTTAAATATCTTTGCACTAAGTTTGTACACCTGAGTGATGCAAAAATGAAAGAAGGGATTTTTGTTGGACCACAAATTAGACAATTGATGAGGGATAAGGAATTTGAAAACATCATGACTTCAGTTGAAAAACAAGTTTGGATTGGTTTTAAAAATGTCGTCAATGGTTTTTTGGGAAATACAAAGAGTCCTAATTTCAAACTTTGGTAACAAACATGCTTCAAGCATTTCGCAAATTAGGTTGCAATATGAGTTTAAAAGTTCATTTCCTTTACAACCATTTAGATTACTTTCTTAAAGTAAATCTAGGAAGCATAAGTGAAGAAAAGGGAGAAAGGTTCCATCAGGACATTAAAGAAATGGAAAGAAGGTACCAGGGAAGATGGGATAAGAAAATGCTAAAAAAAATAATAAAAAAAAATATAAAAGTTAAAAAAATATATAGAAAAAAGAAGGACTGTAATTTAGGTCGCCTCCACGTAGTGCACTCTGGCAAAAATATAGTATTATAAATTCTATAGCTAAATGATCTTAAGGAAAAAAATCAGGTTTAACATAAAAAATTAATTTGACTGAATCCATTTCAAATCAGGCAGGTCGACTAACTTCAAATTATAGATTTAGCTGTCGCTAAAATATGTTATTGTACATGAAAAATAAAGAGACACGTATTTTTTTATTTTTCAAAAAAGTTAAATTTAAAGAAGTTATGGACATTTGAACTTTGAGTGGTAAAACTCGAATGAATAGTGAAAAAAAATTGTTTTGCTTGTCATTTTTTTTTCTTTTGAGTAAAATTTAATTTTCTTTCTTGGGTCTTGTAGATGGGCTTGTCCTCTTCAAAATCCAGTTTGAAATTTAAAAAAAATATTAAAAATTATAAAAATAGGGGATAATTTTCTGAAAATAAATAAGATCAATTTTCTTAAAACACCACCTTTTTTTCTATCCAAAATTTTACTACAAGTTCTTAAAATAATTATGAAAATTTCCTATGAATTTCAAGCGGGCTAAACCATTCTGGCAATCAGGAGAAGTTTTTTTGAAATATTTATTTTCGCAAATTTTCAAATTGTTAACGTTCACGCCAACAATGTTATAGCGATTCATTTGTTTTTAAAAATGCAAGTTAACAATTTGCAAATTTGCGAAAATAAATATTTCAAAAAAAAAATTCTCCTGATTGCCAGAATGGTTTTGCCCGCTTGAAATTCATAGGAAATTTTCATAATTATTTTAAGAACTTGTAGTAAAAATTTGGATAGAAAAAAAGGTGGTGTTTTTGAGAAAATTGATCTTATTTATTTTCAGAAAATCATCCCCTATTTTTATAATTTTTAATATTTTTTTTAAATTTCAAACTGGATTTTAAAGAGGACAAGCCAATCTACAAGACCCAAGAAAGAAAATTAAATTTTACTCAAAAGAAAAAAAATGACAAGCAAAACAATTTTTTATCACTATTCATTCGAGTTTTACCACTCAAAGTTCAAATGTCCATAACTTCTTTAAATTTAACTTTTTTGAAAAATAAAAAAATACGTGTCTCTTTATTTTTCATGTACAATAACATATTTTAGCGACAGCTAAATCTATAACTTGAAGTTAGTCGACCTGCCTGATTTGAAATGGATTCAGTCAAATTAATTTTTTATATCAGCTTTATCGAAAGCTGAAAGTTTATTAGTTAGTTTTGAAAGTTATTTTATTGAAATGGTAAAAAATGACTGTACGGTTTAAATATAGAATAAAGTTAAATATTAAATTTCTGTAACCTTTCACAAAACAAAATTTAAGAAAATTCTATCACTTCTTAAAATCTTATTTTATTTACTAAAATCCATCATTTTAAATGTTTAAAATCTGACTAAAAATCTGTCATCAGCGACCCTAAAAACCCCCGAGTAACAATTTTCAAGTAAATCTGATTAATTTTTATAAACCTCGATCGCCATATTGGATTCGCCATTTTAAATTTCTAAAATCTAAATAAAGATCTGTAATTAGCGACCCCAAAAACACCCAAGTACCAATTTTCAAGTAAATCTAATTAATTTTTAAGGACCTCCGTAATGTGTTTTTTGTCTCTTGCACGCCTTGACATAAACCCACCACCCCCTGCTTTAAGGGTTCATGCTATCAATTTGGCTTTGGGTTCATTTTAAAGAGCAAAGATCAATTGTTAATTTCTGACAATAGCTTATTTGGGATTTTATATTGGCTTACAATAAATGAAACATTTCTTTTAAATTAGTGTAAAAAATATTTCAGAAGAATAACGCTTATTCTATTTTTTCGTGATTTACGGGTTTTATAATTTCTTTCGACAATTATATGTTTTCATTTAGGAGCCATGGATTTTTAGGCAAAAATCGAAAATAGTTTGTCTGACTATAATCGATTTTTTCACTGATGTTATAAAGCACGTGTTTTTTTAGTACAAAATTTGTAGGCTCTTGAGAAATTATTGACAAACTTAGCGACGCATATAATTCGTTTCCGGTCAAGCTAACAAAACTATTTTTCAAGAAAATACAAAACTTTCAAATCAAACTGTAATTAACGATTCGGATTTCGATAATTGTTCTCAACCATTGAATTCTGTCATGTTGAAATAGGAGTTGCAATGCATGCCTCAAAGAGCCTACGGAATCGGACGACGATTCTCTTGTTCAAAATGCAACGCGTGTTACTTCTCTGACAACTGCACTCGACAAGTCGAACTTTAGAAATGATGTTTGTGGGATACTAGATTCAATGACAAGTTCTTGTTGGATACAAGCCAGCAAGAGTAATTGGCACCTAGAAACCTAAAGCAAACTTTCCTATTCCCCGAAATGATATTCTCCATTTTAAATTTTGAATAACAAATTTTTTCTACCTTACTTTCAAAAGTAACAAAAAAAGCAGACTTTACGTTTCACTAACTGTAATGAAAGCAAAAAAACATTTTTACTATTTTTAAAAATAAAAATTCAAGTTCTAGGGAATAATAATAATTCAATTTTTGCTGGACAAAGTGAAACAAAAAAAAAGAATTTTGCAAAATCAGGAAAAAATTAGAAAAAGTAAAATTAGATAGGAAAATTAAGTATTTTTATTAAAGTCCTGGAAAAAATTAAATTTTCGATAAGTTACAAATAAATTCAGAAACTCAATTATTTTCAAAAGTAATATTCTTCTCAAAAATTCAATTATGTTAAACAATTTTTAAAAATTCATAAATATTTTATAAAGATTCAATTATGTTCATGAATTTTCATGAACTCGTAAAATTTCAATTATTTTCATTACGATTCTAATTGAATGTCTCAAAAAATGTAATTATTCTTGAAAATTTTATTTAAATTCGTCAAAAAATTCATTTATTCAATAAATTATTTAGTTTTGTATTTACAGTACCGTCGAGAATTATTGGTACAGTTGCACGTGCACAACCGAAAACCACACTAATCTTTAAATCACAATTTTTTTGTATAAATAAATGTCAGCAAAGTGACAAATATATTAAATATTAAATATGAAAAAGCTATCAATAACACTGGGTAACAAAAAAATGATCATGTTGTGTTTATTTCATAATTTTTTTGTTTATTTGTTTTCTGCACTTTTTTAAGTCCTGTAAAAAGAAAATGTGAAGGTCCGCAATTACACAGCCCTACAAAATTTATCTTTTCTTTTCACACACAACAAAATTAAACATTTTCGAAAACTAGGACCAAAAATTTTTTGTAATCTATCTTTATAAGATCCGCCATTTTGACAAAAACCCCCTGAGTAACTAGTTTCAGGGAAATTGAATTTATTATTAAAAAAGTTGTCAGTCATATTGAATCCGCCATTTTGAATTTTGAAAAACTGACATTGTATTCGTAATCATTGACCCCAAAAACCCCAAGCAACGAGTTTCAGTCAAATTTAATAATTTTTTTAAAAGTTGTCCATCATATTGGACCCACCATTTTGAATTTTGAAAAACTGACAGCAGATTTGTAATCAGCGACCCAAAAAACTCCAGAGTAACAAGTTTCAAGCGAATACGATCAATTTTATATTTTGACAGCCGCGATATTGGATCCTCGAGTAAAAATTCTTTCAACTCCTGAATATTTTTTTTAAATTGCAGAAAAAAATTGAAACTTATATGGGTGTGATCATCAAGTCTCATCTTTTTTAGTCCAAAAAAGTTCAACAATCTTGTTTGTATTTACAAAAAAATTGGGATTCACAGATAGGTATATTTATGATCCGTGCGTGTACAGCCGTACCGATAATTCCCGACGGTAGTGTAAAAAGCTCTAATATGGCTTTATAGGAAGTTCAATCCTTTATCCTTGAAAATCGAAACTGAAAAGTAATGTAAAAATAGCAGGAAACCTGTATTTACCGAGTACCCCCTAATGTGTCTTTGACATCCTGGTAAAAATGGTACATATTGTTACGAACCGAAAATCGATTATTTATTAAATTATTAAAATCCAAAGAAAATACAGAAGTCAAAATTTAGAACATGAAAATTTACGTGTTGAGCGATGAAAAGAAATTCAGCCGCGCGCCTGCGGAGGTTCGTTGGAGGAAATCAAGCTGCCAGGGTCGGATGACCCTGTTTTTATTTTATGGGCTCGTTTTTCTCTTTTAAAAGAATTTACCAAGCAACATCCTTTTTAATTTTATGTGTGATAGAAAAGATTAAGACAGAAAGAAATGAGAATTTAAGTAAGAAATACAATTTATTTTAAATTAAGAATAAGAAAAATTATTACATAGGTAAAAGTAATTTTGGAACGATACAATGTTTCAAAACTCACCCTCTCTGCTTTAAGGTTAATATTCCTTATTATTACCGCCCGAGTTTTGAGATGCTCGGCGGGCAAAACTTTTTTAATTGTTTAACAAGTCCTTTTGTCTTAGGCACCCTTTCTTTGGACGGCCCAAACAATTCACACACACACAAAACAATTCACTATTGAATTAATTTATGTGATTCTTTGTTAAGTTCGCGAGTCAAAATTTAATTTTTTTTTTTAATTTTTAAATTTCAGAATAACGAAAATAACTAAATTTGGTCGGGCTTCACTTTCGTGAAGCTTTTACCTTTTTATTTATTTACGTCTATCCTAGATCCTAGACACTATCTCGTAGTGGTCTGTCAGGCTAGGGGTCGATTAATAGACGGGCGAGTCCCGGCATTTCGCAATGCGTTTATGCCTCCGCGAGGAGCTGACTAACAGAGCGAAAATTGTACTGCGAATTTGGAAAATTCTTTCCAAGCCTCTACTCCTCGCTTCTAAATCTGGGGGAAGATTTTGGGGTAGAAGAGGTGGTTTGTGGGAGTAGGAGTGGGATAGGGACTTTAGGCCCATTGGTCGATGCGATTTTTGCTGACTTCGGAATTTTTGCGCTAGGCGTAAGACCGGAAATTAGTTTGCAGAAATATGATACCTTTTGAAGAATTATTATTTCCAATAATTCCAATCATGAACTATAAAAATAAAAAAAAAGAAAAAAAAATTTATTTATTAAAATATTTTTTGTTTATTGCTATTATTGTTATAAATAATTTATTAAAATTATTTATCAGTAACAACGCAATAGTGTTCATGATAATGTTTTAGTTGCAATTATTTTGGCAGTTCCAGAAACATCTTTTAATTTTTAATTCTGCAAATAATTTCTGAAATAAAATAATTCTAATTTATTTCGTTGTCCTTTTTAAAAGAAATGATATCCAGCTTGAATCACCGCACGTGCGTTTGTTTAGCTAGCACATAGGGCCCAGGGGAAGAGGGAAGGATACAACGAAGGAGAAGAAGCAGCGAGAAGAGGCCTGCAATGTGTGAGTGGCCTGTACTACATATAGTGGGTCTGTGTGCGTGTGCATTGCCATAGCCAACCAAAGATGTGTGGGTTCGAAAGCGATGTACAATCAGATGATTATTTTCTTTTATTAATTAGCATTAAAATTTTCGAGGTAAAAAAATTCTTTTACTTTTGTAATATTTCACGCGTATTTTGACATACAAATTTCCAAACATGTTCACACTTGCGAAAATTCCAGATAACACTAAATATCCGATCATTTAATATTCTGGTGATAACAATCTCTATATGTCTGAACTCTTGCATCATTATACAAAACATCCACAAACAATCCTACAATACTCGAATAAAATAAACGAAACATCCAAGGATATCCATATTCAAAATTTATACAGTATTCAAGTTAAAATGAATACAATATCCAAGGATATACAAACGTAAATGCAGGTAACATTCAAACTAAAACAAATGGGATATCCAAGGATATCCATATATAAATGCGTGCAACATTTAACTGAAATAAATGGGATATCCAATGATATCCGTATATAAATGCGGATAATATTTAAACTATAATAAGTGGGATATCCAAGGATATCCATATACAAATACAAGTAATACCTGAACCAAAATAAATAAGGTATCCAAGGATATCCATACACAATACGCACAACATTTAAACCAAAGTAAATGGAATATCCAAGGATATCCACGAGCAATTCTTATAATACCAAACTAAAACATGTAGGATATTTAATAATATCCACATGTCATTTCCCATAATATTTGAACTGAAATATACGGGATATCCCAGGATATCCACATGCCATTCCAATAGTATTTAAACTAAGATATATAGGATATCTCAGGATACCTATGTGTGATTCCTATTATATTTAAAATTAAAACATGTAGGATATTTAAATACACTCACAGGCAATCTTCATAATAATCAAACTTAAATTCTATGGGATATCCCAGGATATCCACATTTAATTCTTATGAAATTAAAATCAAAATATGTGGGGTATTTCAAAACATCCACATATAATTTCTGCGATATTTAAATTAAAGTAAGTGGGTATCCTAGGATATTCACATGTCATTTCTATAAAATTTAAAACTAAATTATATAGGATATCCAAGGATATCCGCAAGTAAATTCTACAATGTTCGATGATTTCCTGAAATTCATAAAATTTCTGTTAACTAACCTTTTGTTAGTTATAAGGAAATATGCTCAAGTAAGCCAACTTCGTTTCCGTTGCGGTGTTGACTCAGCTTATGCTTAGTGATATCTAAGGATATCACCCTTCAACTATATTATTCGCGAGAAATTTTAGAAATTATTCAACTAGATTTTAATTTTAATGAAATTATTTTTTTTTTTATTTACATTATTTTGACTCTGTGAGGTTATACCGTAACAACCCACCAAGGATTTTCCGTTTTCGTCCCCGAAAACTTATCGCGATGGAAACGAATTTGGGTGCATATGACAGCTTTATGATTTTCAGGAAAATAGGTTTTCTTTGTTTCTGTTCTTTTTTTAATTTTCAGGGCCTCTTTGTAGAATTTATTTAAACACTCTACGAGTTACATCGTCTTCTCATAGAGCAATCTTACCACGGTGATTCTATGGCATGGTATAGAATTACCGTGATAAGGGCCCGACGTCGCGTCGTCGAAGTCCAGACACAGGTCCCCGCAAGTCAGTTCGGTGACGACCGTGTCATTAATTGCTTCCCTGCGGTCGGAATTTTTAGTGCTTTCTTTCCCTTTTCTTTTTCGAACTTTGGTTCCCTTGAAAATGGAAAATCAAATTAGAAAGAAGAATGAAGGTATAAAAGACAGGAGTATGGAAAATAGTGAAGAGGATAGGAGTGAAGAAAATGGTGCAGAGAACGATAGTAAAGTAGATAGTGAAGTGAATAGTGAAGTAGATAGTGAAGAGGACAGGAGTGAAGTGGACAGTGAAGTAGATAGTGCAGAGAACAGGAATGAGATGGAGAGAAACTTAGTGAGAAAGACGAGGGAGAAAATGTTAAAGTATGGGAAGGGGGTGGAAGAGGGAGGGAGGAAATTAAATTTTTCGGGAAGTTTGGCCTTCCTTGCTTCGGGAATTGTATATAAGGTCCTTCCCCAGAAAGAAAACGGTTTCCTCAGGAGGGAATACTTTGCCAGGCATCTCACCCTGGGAGTTGAGGTAACTCCTCCCGGGATAGCGCCGAAAACAAAAAGGGACTACCTAATAAAAATGGAAGTCTGCCTCGAAATACTACACATTTTGGAGGGTCTGAAAAACCCTTTAAGGTAAGAAACTTCATTCATTTAGAAATTACTAACCATATAACTGAAATTCTTTTCTTTACCCAAATGAATGATTCAAAAAAAATTATTACATTAATCAAACCCAGTTAAACTATTGGAACTAAATAATCTATTTAGTTAAACTAAGTGAAACTCAACTAAATAAACTAAATAAACTAAACAAACTAGATAACTAATATGAGTTAAATCTAATTAAACTAGAGTAACCCAGACTAAGCCAGCTCCAAATTAAAATGAATAAACTACATTAAATTTGAATTTGACTAAATTCAACCAACTTAAACAGTCAAACTGGGCGAAGTCTGGATTAGAATAATCGAATCATTCTAACTAAACTAAATCAATAAAACCAAATTTAATTAACTAAATTAAATTTAAACTAAAATAATAGATCAAATCAAAATATGTTTAGCTAACTAAGTGAAATTCAAATAACTAAATTAAATAATTAAGCTGAATTAGACTTAACCAAACTAAATCTATATTAAAAGATAAACTAAATTTAATTAGGTTCAACTGTTCTAAATAAATTATACCGAATTAAATCTAATCGGTTAAAGTGAATTAATTAAACTAAATTTAAATAGCTTGAATTTAAGCTAAAATCTTAAATTAAATCATTTAAACCCACTTAACGAACTGAATAATAAACTAAAAACAGAGTTAAATTTACTTAGCCAAATTAATTATTCAAACTAAATTAATTCAACTACATCAAATTGAACTAATCTAAATAAATTAAACTAAATTAAATTACTAAATTAAATCCTAAATAAAGTGGCAAACTAAATGAAATCTATTTAGTTGAAGCAAATAGACTAAAATAACTAAATCAAATTCCCTTAACCAAACCAAGCCAAATCAAACTTAATAAAATAAACTAAAATAGCTAAACAGAGTTAAATCCAGGTAGTGAAACTAGGTTAATTAAACAAAGCCAATTCAACTAAATTCAGGATGACTAAGTCAAATAAATTAAGCCGAATTAAATCTAATCGGTTAAAGTGAATTAATTAAACTAAATTTAAATAGCTTGAATTTAAGCTAAAATCTTAAATTAAATCATTTAAACCCACTTAACGAACTGAATAATAAACTAAAAACAGAGTTAAATTTACTTAGCCAAATTAATTATTCAAACTAAATTAATTCAACTACATCAAATTGAACTAATCTAAATAAATTAAGTAAAACAAAAAAAATTTTCAACTAAATAATTAAGTCTAAATAGCTATTGTTTAAATAACTAACTAAAATAGTTAAACTAAATTAAACTAACTGATTAAATTTAAATAGCCATTATAAATCCAATCAATCAAATCAGTATCCAAAATATTGACAAGATAATGATAAATAAAAATATATATATATATATATATATATATAAAATTCATAAAAAAAATTATTACACTAATCAAACTCAGTTAAACTATTAGAACTGAAATAACCCAATTATTTAAATCAACCTAATTCAATTCAATTAGGTCTAACTAAAATAAGTGAACTGAATTAGATTCAGATTAAACTATATACATCTAATCTAGATAAGTTAAACATAATCAAATCTTACTAGCTAAATTTAAAGTGAACTTTCCTAAATAAACTAAAGTAGATTAAACTGAATTAAAGTTAAGTAGCTATACTAAGTTACTTAAAACTAAACTAATTCAACTGAATTGAATTAGCTAATCAATTTCCGTGTTATAATTTAGCGTTTGAATTAAACAAACTAAGGGCCAGTTAATTTCAACCAGGGTTTAGCCATTTTGACCCGAAAAAAAATTTGTGGAACGCATAATTTTCTCTAACCCGAAATTACCGTCTTAAACTCTAGTCAAATCACACTTAATCAAATAAACTAAAATAGCTAAACAGAGTTAGATCTAGGTAGCCAAACCAATTGAATTAAACCAACTAAACTAGGATAATTAAACTCATTCAAATTGAACCGAACCAAATTAATTAACCAAATTAAAGTGACCAAATTAAATTAAATAAATTTAACTAACCAAACTTAAATAACCGTAATCTAGATAACTAAACTAAAATAGTTCAATCAAATTAAACCGAACTAAATTAGAATAGACTGAACTAAAACTAAATAAGTTTTAACTAAATAATTAAGTTTAAATAGTTATTGTTTAAATAACTAACTAAAATAGTTTAACTAAATTAAACTAACTAATTAAATTTAAATAGCCATTATTAATCCAATCGATCAAATCAGTCAATCAATTAAATTTGACTGAATTAAATAAACTAAATTAAATCCAAGTTATTATAAGTTAAACTAATTTAAAATTAAATTGGGTAAACCAAATCAAATTTAACTAGCTAAACCAAATAAACCAAATGTAACTGAATTTGGTAGAATCTGCTAAAGTAGATCAATTAACTAAACTAATTGATTAACTAACTAACAGGAAATGGTTAGGCTTATTAAGCTAACTAACCAATTGATCAACTTAACTACAATAAAACCGACTAGAGTAAATCAAATCTAGCTTAAAAGAAAAACTAGATCAAACTCAATTAAACAATTAGGACTTAACTAAGCTAAACCAAGCTAGGTCCAACTAGACCAATTAAATCGGATAAAGTAACTAAATTAATTAACTACAATAGTAACATGACTTAACTAAATCCGTTTAAACTTGAACTAAATTAAATTCGACTAAGTTAACTAAAACTAAACAAATTAAATTAAATTAACTAGTTAGGCCAAAATTGATTCAAATTAAATTAGCCAAATTAAAAACTTAACTAAATAATAAAATCCAATTTAACCAAGTTAAACCTGGCCAAATCACACTTAATCAAATAAACTAAAATAGCTAAACAGAGTTAGATCTAGGTAGCCAAACCAATTCAATTAAACCAACTAAACTAGGATAATTAAATTCAATCAAATTGAACCGAACCAAATTAATCAACCAAATTAAAATAACCAAATTAAATTAAATAAATTTAATTAAATAAATTTAACTAAGCAAACTTAAATAACCGTAATCTAAATAACTAAACTAAAATAGTTCAATCAAATTAAGCCGAACTAAGTTAGAATAGACTGAACTAAAACTAAATAAGTTTTAACTAAATAATTAAGTTTAAATAGTCATTGTTTAAATAGCTAACTAAAATAGTTTAACTAAATTAAACTAACTAATTAAATTTAAATAGCCATTATTAATCCAATCGATCAAATCAGTCAACTAATTAAATTTGACTGAATTAAATAAACTAAATTAAATCCAAGTTATTATAAGTTAAACTAATTTTAAATTGAATAGGGTAAACCAAATCAAATTTAACTAGCTAAACCAAATAAACTAAATCTAACTAGACCAATTAAATCGGATAAAGTAACTAAATTAATTAACTAGAATAGTAACATGACTAACTAAATCTGTTTAAACTTGAACTAAATTAAATTCGACTAAGTTAACCAAAACTAAATAAATTAAATTAAATTAACCAGTTAAGCCAAAATTAATTCAAATTAAATTAGCCAAATTAATCTTAACTAAATAAACTAAAATAACCAAACAGAGTTAATTTTAATTAGCCAAACCAATTCAACTAAACTAATTAAACTAAAATAATTAAACTCAATCAAATTGAACCGAACTAAATTAAATTAATTAAATTAAAATAACTAAGTTAAATTAGATAAATTTATTTGAGTGTTCAAATTAGATAAACTAAACTAGTTTAACCGAATCCAATCAATCTAAATAAACTAGACTGAAGTAAATTTGACTAAATTAAATTTTAATTAAAATAATCAATTAAACTGCGTTAATCCTAGTTAAATCTTGTTGACTTGCTATAAAAATGTCAACGCCCCTTTTTTTTAGAATCGCTGTAGAGTATAGTTCCTGGGTTCCGGCGCCCCCGAGAATAGACCCTGGGCGTGGTTGGTCACTCGATGCTTTACTTCTTTGGAACAGCCCCCCTCGGAAATATTCGAGGAGCATCTGGCGCCAGGAATATTTCTGGCGGAAAAGAACGAAGGAGTACTTGTGCAGGGGATTTTGGGCGACGGTAAGCAACTAAAAATTCAGTAAAACGAAACAAATCTCTCTTTTTTTTATAAGAATGGATATTTCAGTGTTCCTTTCGAGACCCGGCCATGTTGAAGAACGAGAGCAGCCACCTAATTATAATAGTGGGAGGGGACCTTCATTGTGTGGAGGAAAAGCAAATGTGAGTATTTTCAGAAAGGAGGATTAATTATTGATGTTATTATTGATCAAAAAAAATTATTTTTCTTCCCCTTTTTTTTTTTAGTTTCTTGAAAGATTTATTGAGTCATTCGCCACCGTGCTTTGGGGCTTATGCTGCCCGAGAGGAGTACTTCCTCTCTTACATAGAGGAATTTTTTTTCATTGGCGGAGAGTTGGTGCCGATACGGGCACGATGGCAATTGGTAAGTGGCTAACCTATCAGTTTGACCCATCACACTCTTAATTCGTATCCCAAGTTGTTTCTTTAGCTAATTAGATAATTTCCCCCCCCCTTTTTTTTTAGTGTTATGATGTCCCAGTGGACAAGGCTTGGGAAACGACGGGCCATCGTTCGTTGGTGGAGGGGAGACTGGCCCGTAAGAACTTGAGGAGGAGGGCCATGCAGCACCGGAAGAGGGGTGATGCTGTCCTTTAACCCTTTCCTTAATTGGTCACTACTTATTATAATGCCTTTAAAATTTAATCGCCTTTAAATTTATCGCCTCCTTTTTTTTTTTTTTTTTGAAATTACTGTTTAAATTGTGATGATTTTTTTTTTAATTAAAATAAGATATTCAAACCAAGTGTTGTCTTTATTATCGTTCGATGATTTGGTCATAAATTGGTTCCATCGTTGATCTTTTCTCGCCTGACCTGGAGATGGTCCCAGAAGTCATCATGCCCAAGACCTTAGCGTAAATCCTGGGGTTAATTTCCAGCTGCACCAAATGCTTAGAGCATGCTCCTCGTCGTCCAGGACTGGAATGGAAAAGGTGGGCCCGAAAGGAAGAAGATGTTAAGTCCTACAACCTGACCCCTTCTTTTTTTTAAAAAAAAAAGGAAATTGAGGTTAGTAAAAATTTTATATACGATTGGAACGTTGAGAATAGTAGACTCGACAGTTCCAAATGCTTAGACCAGGCGATTAATAATACTTGTAGTCTCAATGCACTTGCTCTGATCAAGTGTGAGCTCAGGCTTCAAAATACAAACTCCATTTGAAGGATGTTTCTTGGTAGTGAACAAATTCGCGTATCGTGTCGCCACCGCGGATTTTTCCTGCTAATTGCTATCTAAGATTAATTTGGATAAAATGTTTTTAGTTTTTGTTTGCAAATTTTGCATTTCAACGTAAATTTTATTTAATTCCGAAAAATCAAAGGTAAATTAACTATTTGTTTTCCTCGTGGTATTTCCTTGACTAATTTGGGATTTAAAAACTACAAAGTAATGTAAAAAAAAAATTTTTTTTTTTATTTTCGCAATTTCCTTTTTGAAAGTTATTCTACTTAAACAAAAGTAAACAAAAAAAATTTCTTAATCTAAAACGAAATTGATCAACTTTTGTTTTGTTGCAAAGTCGAAGACCAAGAATACATAGGTTTTCTTTTTGTATAATAAAACATAACAGAAAGAAACGAAAATTTCAAGTTGATTTCCGTATATTATTAAAATATATTTATTATAATTTTCTTCGAGTTAAAAATGGAAAAGTTTATATATTCTTGTCACTTCTTAGTGTCATGCATTATAATTGTTATTTTGTTCTAGAAAAATTGCAGATATTATGTTAAAATATAGAAGGTGCAATAAAATAGGATGTGCAAGTTTTTGGTTTTTGATTGTTGTGTCGTAATTAGCTTTGGGTATATTCAAATCAAATGAACACTAGAGTATTTTAACAAGTGCCTTATAATTTTTAAAATTGGCTTATAACATTTCTCGCTACCTTGGAAATTTTTATGTTAGATGTAACGAAAATTGAGGTTGTTAATAGAAGTAAAACAAGTGTCAGAGGATGGAAAATAATTGAAAAGTTAATAGAGATATACCCATGTACACATACACTCGCATACTATCTATCTTTCATTCACCATTCTGCTATCAGCATTAAAGACTACTAGATAACAAAATGGTGAAGCGGTGATGATGATTTAAATCCTAACCATTTTAACAGTGGTAGTTAGAGTTGCATTCGATCAATTCAAAATCTCTGTTTTTTTTGAATTTGTTTAATTTCTGTATTTTTAAATCGATCCTATTTTTAAGGGGGGGGAGGGATTTAAATAATTTTATTTTGTTTCCTATTAGTTCCAATATAAAACTTGTAGAATTTTGTTAACTTGTTCAAATATCTACTCATTTAAACTAAAATAATGTTTAGATAGGAACAATGAATTTTGTTAATGAAAATGTATACGATTTTTAGAATCTTGTTTTATGTTACCTTCTAATATTGGAATCATGTAGTTATTATTACAAACATCTTAACCAAAAGAATTAGAATTTCGCAGTTAAAAAAAATATCTTTCTAGCAGAAATTTAAGTCAAATACTGATTATTAAATAAAACAAAAATTAAATAATGACTTTAATTTTCCTCACAACTGATAGTCTTTTAGGAAAAATCTTTTAAATAAAATAATAGAATAATAATAATCACAAAAAAAAAATTAGATAATAACATCAATCGTTTTGAATATCTGTCTCTATATTTACTCAAAAGCAACTTTAACCGTAGGGGCGAGTAGAATTCTTTATACTCTTCATTTAAGAAGAGTGACCTTCCTCATTTTTCGTAAAGGCATTTGATATTTTACTTGATACAAATACGTGTATGCGTACATATTGTACATTTTTTTTTAATGGATAGTGTATTCGAAAATAGAGTACTGAAGTGTCACCACCACGGATTTTCCGATACGTGTAAAGCAAAAGAAGATGAAAAAAAAAATTTTTTTTTTGTAAAGATAAGGAGACATATTGTACTCTTGTTATAATAAAATGCAGGGTAAAAGAATGAAAATAAAACAAAATCAATTTTCTTTTGTCACTGTGAATTTTAACCTAACCTCAAATGGATTTTCTGGAGCCCCCACTATGAAAATAAGGTCGTCACATACTCTTCACTTCTAGTCAGGTAGTGAAATTAAAAGAAATTCTAATAAATTTTTCTTTTAATTTCTATTTCAAATTTAGAGTGACATTAAAGAAAACTATTTCTTTTTCCTTTTTTTTTTTGTAACAACACCCTTTTCTCTTTATTGACAGAAACCTTGGTTCAACCTCCAATGAGGTTCTGGAGCCTCCACTATTAAAAATAGGGTCGTCACATACTATTCATTTTGATCAAACAGAAAAACTAATTAAAGAAAATTATTTTCTTTTCTTAATTTTCCCAAACCAATTAAAGTCAAAATTGAGATTGGATATTGAAAGAACGAATATAATTTAAAAAGAACAAAAACTAATCCTCTTTCGTCAGTGAAAATTCAAACTTAACCTTTAATGGATTTCTGGAGCCCTTACTATAAAAATAGGGTCGTCACATAATACTCATTTCCAATCAAGTAATTGAAACGAAAAGGAGACCCTATTGAATTTTCCTTTCAAATTCCACTTCAATTTTGAACTGACAATAAAGAAAACAAAAATTTTTTTTTTTTAATGACAACAATAAAATTGAAAATAAAGAGGTTAACTGATAAACAATTTTATTTCAAAACGTTAAAGCAACTATCGTCAATCTAGGAAATTGTAAAAAGAATTGGGAAAAATTCAAAACTGTTAAAATTTAGTTTTTCTTTTCCCTATTTTCTATGGCTAACTTCACACGATACTCGATTTCTCTTCGTTTGTTTGCAAGAGCTAATTCGGCATTCGCTTTGTTCGATAAATTTTCAAAACAATCATAGAATTCTTTCCATGAGGTCAAGGAGTTTTCCGAGTTTTCCGACGAGGTTTCAACTTGATTTTCGGGTTTACGTTTTAATGTTATAAGTCTGTTCAAATTTTTGTCACTTATAATATCTTCTTCTATTTTAGTAAGATTTCTAATTCTTACCAAATTCTTTAGTTTTTTTTTTTTTGTAAACGTTTTTACATTTATGAGGCATTGCAAAACATTTCAGAAAAATTAAGATAAACTAAAAGAAGTTAGATAATAAAAGAGAAATAAATGTTAAAGGAAAACAACTAAGTTAAAGAGAATGAAAGTAAGACAAAATTAATCTTCTTTCGTCAGTGAAATTCCAACTTAACCGTAAATGAGTTTCTGGAGCCCCCACTATAAAATAGGGTCATCACATACTCTTCACTCCTAGTCAAGTAGTGGAATTAAAAGAAAATCCTAATAAATTTTCTTTTTAATTTCTATTTCAAATTTAGACTGACATCAAAAAAAATTATTTCTTATCAATAAAAAAAAACTAAACAACACCTTTTCTCTTTATTGACGAAAACCTTGGTTCAACCTTAAATGAGGTTCTGGAGCCCCCACTATTAAAATAGGGTCATCACATACTACTCACTTTCAATCAAACAGGAAAAAAAAGAAAATTATTTTCTTTCCTTAATTTTTCCGAACCAGTCAAAGTCAAAAATTAAGATTGGTTATTGAAAAAAAATTAGATATAAAATTTTAAGAGAAAGTAAAAGAAAATACTTTTTTTTTGGAAAATGCGAAAAGATAAATTTTTCTCATTGTCAGAAGAAATTCTATTTAACCTCAAATAATGTTCTGGAGCCCCCACTATAAAAATAGGGTCGTCACATACTACTTATTTTTAGTTAAACAGTGAAAACGAAAAGAAAATGTTTAACAATTTTCTTTTTGATTTCTTTTCAAATTCAAGATGACCTTAAGGAAAATTATTCTTCTCTACACTAAGAAAATAATACAATTTCTCACAAAAACAAAATTTATATTTCAAAAAAAAATTTTTTTTTTTGTAACAAGAAAATTCTTTTTTTTTGAAAATTAGAAAGGGGCCGGGCAAATACGTGAGAAAGATCCCACCGCTGCCACCATCAGCTTGTTACGAACCGAAAATCGATTATTTATTAAATTATTAAAATCCAAAGAAAATACAGAAGTCAAAATTTAGAACATGAAAATTTACGTGTTGAGCGATGAAAAGAAATTCAGCCGCGCGCCTGCGGAGGTTCGTTGGAGGAAATCAAGCTGCCAGGGTCGGATGACCCTGTTTTTATTTTATGGGCTCGTTTTTCTCTTTTAAAAGAATTTACCAAGCAACATCCTTTTTAATTTTATGTGTGATAGAAAAGATTAAGACAGAAAGAAATGAGAATTTAAGTAAGAAATACAATTTATTTTAAATTAAGAATAAGAAAAATTATTACATAGGTAAAAGTAATTTTGGAACGATACAATGTTTCAAAACTCACCCTCTCTGCTTTAAGGTTAATATTCCTTATTATTACCGCCCGAGTTTTGAGATGCTCGGCGGGCAAAACTTTTTTAATTGTTTAACAAGTCCTTTTGTCTTAGGCACCCTTTCTTTGGACGGCCCAAACAATTCACACACACACAAAACAATTCACTATTGAATTAATTTATGTGATTCTTTGTTAAGTTCGCGAGTCAAAATTTAATTTTTTTTTTTAATTTTTAAATTTCAGAATAACGAAAATAACTAAATTTGGTCGGGCTTCACTTTCGTGAAGCTTTTACCTTTTTATTTATTTACGTCTATCCTAGATCCTAGACACTATCTCGTAGTGGTCTGTCAGGCTAGGGGTCGATTAATAGACGGGCGAGTCCCGGCATTTCGCAATGCGTTTATGCCTCCGCGAGGAGCTGACTAACAGAGCGAAAATTGTACTGCGAATTTGGAAAATTCTTTCCAAGCCTCTACTCCTCGCTTCTAAATCTGGGGGAAGATTTTGGGGTAGAAGAGGTGGTTTGTGGGAGTAGGAGTGGGATAGGGACTTTAGGCCCATTGGTCGATGCGATTTTTGCTGACTTCGGAATTTTTGCGCTAGGCGTAAGACCGGAAATTAGTTTGCAGAAATATGATACCTTTTGAAGAATTATTATTTCCAATAATTCCAATCATGAACTATAAAAATAAAAAAAAAGAAAAAAAAATTTATTTATTAAAATATTTTTTGTTTATTGCTATTATTGTTATAAATAATTTATTAAAATTATTTATCAGTAACAACGCAATAGTGTTCATGATAATGTTTTAGTTGCAATTATTTTGGCAGTTCCAGAAACATCTTTTAATTTTTAATTCTGCAAATAATTTCTGAAATAAAATAATTCTAATTTATTTCGTTGTCCTTTTAAAAGAAATGATATCCAGCTTGAATCACCGCACGTGCGTTTGTTTAGCTAGCACATAGGGCCCAGGGGAAGAGGGAAGGATACAACGAAGGAGAAGAAGCAGCGAGAAGAGGCCTGCAATGTGTGAGTGGCCTGTACTACATATAGTGGGTCTGTGTGCGTGTGCATTGCCATAGCCAACCAAAGATGTGTGGGTTCGAAAGCGATGTACAATCAGATGATTATTTTCTTTTATTAATTAGCATTAAAATTTTCGAGGTAAAAAAATTCTTTTACTTTTGTAATATTTCACGCGTATTTTGACATACAAATTTCCAAACATGTTCACACTTGCGAAAATTCCAGATAACACTAAATATCCGATCATTTAATATTCTGGTGATAACAATCTCTATATGTCTGAACTCTTGCATCATTATACAAAACATCCACAAACAATCCTACAATACTCGAATAAAATAAACGAAACATCCAAGGATATCCATATTCAAATTTATACAGTATTCAAGTTAAAATGAATACAATATCCAAGGATATACAAACGTAAATGCAGGTAACATTCAAACTAAAACAAATGGGATATCCAAGGATATCCATATATAAATGCGTGCAACATTTAACTGAAATAAATGGGATATCCAATGATATCCGTATATAAATGCGGATAATATTTAAACTATAATAAGTGGGATATCCAAGGATATCCATATACAAATACAAGTAATACCTGAACCAAAATAAATAAGGTATCCAAGGATATCCATACACAATACGCACAACATTTAAACCAAAGTAAATGGAATATCCAAGGATATCCACGAGCAATTCTTATAATACCAAACTAAAACATGTAGGATATTTAATAATATCCACATGTCATTCCCATAATATTTGAACTGAAATATACGGGATATCCCAGGATATCCACATGCCATTCCAATAGTATTTAAACTAAGATATATAGGATATCTCAGGATACCTATGTGTGATTCCTATTATATTTAAAATTAAAACATGTAGGATATTTAAATACACTCACAGGCAATCTTCATAATAATCAAACTTAAATTCTATGGGATATCCCAGGATATCCACATTTAATTCTTATGAAATTAAAATCAAAATATGTGGGGTATTTCAAAACATCCACATATAATTTCTGCGATATTTAAATTAAAGTAAGTGGGTATCCTAGGATATTCACATGTCATTTCTATAAAATTTAAAACTAAATTATATAGGATATCCAAGGATATCCGCAAGTAAATTCTACAATGTTCGATGATTTCCTGAAATTCATAAAATTTCTGTTAACTAACCTTTTGTTAGTTATAAGGAAATATGCTCAAGTAAGCCAACTTCGTTTCCGTTGCGGTGTTGACTCAGCTTATGCTTAGTGATATCTAAGGATATCACCCTTCAACTATATTATTCGCGAGAAATTTTAGAAATTATTCAACTAGATTTTAATTTTAATGAAATTATTTTTTTTTTATTTACATTATTTTGACTCTGTGAGGTTATACCGTAACACATATCCATTTTTCGTGATCGTATTAGTTTAAGATTTGTTACTTGAATTCAAAATCGCGGCTTCAGCATGGCGTACAAAATGTTAAAAATCGTTCAGATTCGCTCGAGACTAGGTACTTAGGGTTTTTTGGGGTCGCTGATTACAAATCTAAAATCAGTTTTCCAGAGCGCAGTTTTCCTAATACAGAAATCTGCTTTCTCAGAAAGACATTTTTCGAAATTGGTAGATAAATTTCAAATTTATCAAAGAACTCAGAAAAAACGGTAGCATGCGGCATGGTGGGATTTATATTTAATAGGATTTCATATTTAACATTTTATTATCCAATAATAAATTCTCTTTCTTAAATTTTAATTTTAACAAGTATATCATTCAAAAGATTATTAAATTCTACGATTAATAATACATAACTGAAAATTTTAATAATTTGTAAACAAAAATTTTTAATTCTTCCACATTTTTTAAAAATGGTAGAAAAAATTTGAAACTTAAAAAATGCTCTGCCATTTATAATGATATCTGGAATGTATTTACCAACAAACAGAAATAAAAATATTTTTTTTCATAAAGTTACGGCAAAAAGAAATTTTTGCAACTTTTGAAACAAAATTTTATTTCTCCTGAATGAATTAACCGATTTAAATAAATCAAGGGGGCATATAAAGGGGATAAAAACATACTTTTGCATAAAATTAAAAACGTTTTTAAGAGTTTATTTTTTAATAATTATTTAATACATTTTTTATAAACAAACTATTTTTTTAATTTTCTGCGCCTTTTAAAAATTTGAAACAAATTTCAACATAGAATTAAATCTATAATAAATCAAAATTCGTTGAGAACATTTATGATCGACTATTTTTTAAAAAGTTACGATCAAAATTATATTGCCACGAAGATGCGATTTTGACGATTTTCAGAATTAAAACATTATTTTCATCTACGAAATAAACAAAACACTGTCGAAATCTTCCAAAGAAGATCATACATTTTTTAGGGAATACATTTTTAAAATTAATTTATTCCTTCTAATGTAAAGAAGATTTTTAAAAAACTACCGTAATGGGCCTGATGCGTTTAACCACTTCACTGGCAGGGCGTTCCAAATGGCGTTCCACCCGCCGAGGTCAAGACTGGCAAAAACACCGAAATGGCGTTCCTAAAAAAACTCTGTTTTTAAAGAGTGTACACTATATTTAACTTTTGTAAAGGAATATTTCTATAGTTTAGACATCAGAGAGCAAGATTATCACAATAAAAATTTAAGTTTTTGTGATTTTCAACGTCTTTCCGAACGTTCAAATCGGCTATTTTTAATATTTTTCGACAAATGAAGTTCCACTTTCTTTCAATTTTTACACAATAAAACTTGTATTTTTATTTAAAAAAGATATTTACCTACAATATTATAATATAATAATACAACTATTATTGATTATTATGAATGGTAATATTATACGTATATGTTTTTGCCAGTCTGGGCCTTGGCGCGTGGAACGCCACTTGGAACGCCCTGCCAGTGAAGTAGTTAATGCGTTTTACAAAATTTTCAAAAATCTCATTTAATTATTATATACAATGGAATATTCTCAGGCTTGCATGAAATGATCTCCTTTTACAAATCAAAAAATTCATAACGCCAAAATTTTGAAAATTAAACAAAAATAAAATAACACCTATTTTATATTTTTCTACAACGATTAAAAAATATGTTTAGCCGAATTTAAAAGTCATAGGTAAATCCCATGTGGAATTACACTACCGTCCGAAATTGTGCGAACGCTTACACCGCGAGTCATTGAAAAACATACTTGCATTAAAATAGATGTAACTCGGAGAGAAATAAACGAAAACGATTTTTCTTTTTAGCATTGGAAAGCTAATAAAATTTCGAAAAAAATAATGTCTATTTAAATCAAATTGCTTAAATAAATTTCAGTATATCGTCTTACAAAGTTTAAAAAATAATTGTCATTTTTCCCTCCTTTCTTACCTTGACTTTAACCTCTTGCATGGTCCAGGAAAATTTACAGAAAATTTTGCCATTTCACATGAATATTTCTTGGAATCTATGTTTTCAGTTGATTCCAAAAACAATAAAAACCGTTAACGGGTTTCCTAGAAATTAAAATAATTGTGCGAGCGTGCACAGAAAAAAATTCGACCGTCAATCGCTCGCTTTTTTCGTCTCGCTAACTCTTTCGTTCATGTGCCAGGGCCGAAACAGAAGATTTCGATTGGGCGCTTTTCCGGGCACCATTACTTTCATTATTTACGCTTTTTCTTGGAAAATTAAACATTTGTATAGCACCAAAATTAACATAATGTACTTTTTAAAAAGAAATTTACATTTTAGTATATTAATTGTACAACAAATTAATTTGGATAAGTAAAATTCAATTTCCGAAAAAATTGTGCAAGTTTGTCAAATTAAATTTTTTAATTCCAAAAATATCGTTTTTATTACATTTATTTAATTTTAATAACAGTCTAATTAACTTAGTACAAAATTATAATATCTTTGGTGCTATACAAATGTTTAATTTTCCAAGAAAAAGCGTAAATAATGAAAGTAATGGTGCCCGGAAAAGCGCCAAATCGAAATCTTCTGTTTCGGCCCTGGCGCAGGAACGAAAGAGTTCTGCCGTCCTGATTTAAAAACACTATAACTACACTTTGGGTTGTTTCAAGATATTTAGCAAAATACGTTTTTATTTATATCTTCTTTAACATAATGTTTCTTCAAAAGGTAATGGTGCTTCTTTACTAATTCGGGTACGCTGAATTTTATTATGCAAAAAAAAATTGCAAATTTTCATTGGAAATATGCAAAACTGTAGTTATGCTAATTAATTAAATGAAAAATCGCGGCGATTCCTTACAAAAAATTCCTTTTTTGTCAGGAGAACAGCTCAAGTACGGTCGACTTTCCTGATGTAGAAGTACACTAACTACAAATACTTAAGAGTTTAGTTTTGAAAAAATGGATTAAAGTGTACAATTTTTTTTATTTTGTGTAATTAAAATGCGTTTTTTAATTTCTAACAGGAAAAAAAGAAAAAACCTGCAGAAGGTAATGAATAACATAATTTTAATTAAAATAAATTAAATTTCATTAAATTCCCTGTTCACCTTTTTAATATAATTAAATAATTAATTTTTAAAACTTTAACAATTTTTTCAAAATCCTATTCAAAGATTAAAATGTTTAAATATCTACTATTGATTCTATTTTGAGGAGATGTGTGTAATAATTTTAAAGTAAGCAGTTATCTTTATGTTCTTTATTAATTAATTAACATATTAATTACTATTATTATGCAAATTACAAAACTTATTTTCAAATATGAATTTTTGAACAATTTCAAATTCAAACTTTAAAAAAAATTCAATTCTTAACTAATTTACTAATTAATTATTCTTGTTTATTACTTTCAAAATTTTGTCGCAAAAATTCAATTATTTTTTTAAAAAGCCAAATCTTTGAAAACATTTAATTATTTAAAAAAAAATTCCCGAAAGAATTGAATGTTTTTTCTTAATTCAGTATAAAATATTTCAAAAATTAAATTAACTTCTAAAATTTTATAAAAGAATTTAATTAAAAGAAAAACATCAATAATTTCTTTAGGATTGAGTATTAATAAATTTGTTGATTACTATTTATTTAGTTTGTTTAAATAATCTTCTGCATTTTATAAATACAGTCAATTTTTTTTATTGAATTATTGCTAATAACTAATAATTATTGAACTAAAATAAAAAACTATTTAAAAAACTTTTTTCAATTAATTAACCTTAAAAAATTTTATTAAAAATAAAAATTGTTAAAAATAGCTATATTTATTATTAACAGTTTATTTAATAAAAAATATATTAAAATTGAAAAACTTCTTGTTTCAATAAAGTGAATGTAGATATGCTTTTTTTAAGGAAAGTGTTGTAGATTTTCATGAGATTCCTGACGAAGAAACACACTATGTACTTAGGCCAAAGTCCATAAGGAAAGTATCCCCTACAGAGCTCGAGTTCCTGATCTCAAAAAGCATAACTACGTAGATAGGCCTTTTTATAAAGAAATTACCGGTTAGACGACCCGAATTCCTTACAAACTGTAGTTAGGCCTGTAGTTAGGCCTCTTAATATCAGGATTCGACGGAAATCGATGTAGATAGTGCTTTTTAGTAAAATTAATTCCTAATTAACTCGAAAATTAATTAAGATTAATAATTCTAATTAGCATAGAAAAATTTGTCTTTTTTTTACGAATCCAACGGTATAAAAAACTCATTTTTGATAAAAAGTGTAGTTATGGTGTTTTTAAATCAGGACGGCAGAGTTAGCGAGACGAAAAAAGCGAGCGATTGACGGTCGAATTTTTTTCTGTGCACGCTCGCACAATTATTTTAATTTCTAGGAAACCCGTTAACGGTTTTTATTGTTTTTGGAATCAACTGAAAACATAGATTCCAAGGAATATTCATGTGAAATGACAAAATTTTCTGTAAATTTTCCTGGACCATGCAAGAGGTTAAAGTCAAGGTAAGAAATGAGGGAAAAATGACAATTATTTTTTAAACTTTGTAAGACGATATACTGAAACCTATTTAAGCAATTTGATTTAAATAGACATTATTTTTTCGAAATTTTATTAGCTTTCCAACGCTAAAAAGAAAAATCGTTTTCGTTTATTTCTCTTCGAGTTACATCTATTTTAATGCAAGTATGTTTTTCAATGACTCGCGGTGTAAGCGTTCACACAATTATATTCTTATGAGTTGTCGAATTTCATAAAGGCATGAGTTTGAAATAAATAAAACACAAAAATTGCAATGGCGAATGCAATAATAATTTACTCGAGTTTGGAACTTGCTTATGTGGAGAGCATCTCTGAACGCAAACGGCGTTCGTGCCCCCTGAACAAGTTGAGAAATAATTCAGAACTTTAATTACGACGGTACTACGACGGCCGCTTAATATTACAGGAAGTCTCTACATCCTGTGACCGTTCTCTTCACTTCCTCATTGTCAGTTAGGCACGCGTTCAAATTTATTATAATCTTGCGGGCAACAGGAGATGAGACGTTGGTTTTACTATTTACAGGATAACATGAATATCACCCACTAAGTAGATGGAAACCGGAAGTGACCCAGGATACCGAAACGGTTCCATGAATAATTCTCCTACCCCCCCCCCTTCCCAAATATGTATACCTAATTCAAAGTGAAATTTTCAGGACTTGATATACATTCATAAACCGCGTTAAGTTTGTATAGAAAGAGGGAGAAGGAATATTATACTTTTCTGATGACAAACAAAGTTAATTGGAAATAATAATAAATAAAAACAAAGAATTTATTGGGAAGAAAGTAACAAAAACAAATTCTTTAAAAAAATATTTAATACATATATTTGTTATGCCAAAACAAGAAACCCTTTCAAATATACTTAACGCTTTTTTTTAAATTAGTTTCAGAAATTGGATCTAATTTGGGATGAGGATAAATCAATGAGCATACTAAATGTTGTGAGAGAATATTTTATTTAAGAACCAACCAATCATGAAAAAAAAGAAATGACAATAATACACTGAAAAACATATATTTATGGTACTGACATAAATATAGCCAATTCTGACATATTATATTGGTAGATATGATACTGCCATACAGTAGTGTCTTAGCCAATACGTTTTAGCTGTTTTAGCCATACGCAATGTGGAACAGTAATATGTATTTGAGAGACAATAATATGCATGCAGAGAACACGAATACTTTATTTTAAGAACAGCAATACGGTATTGCTGTTTCAGCTATACATCCTAACCATACTTGTATGTCAAAATTAACATTATCATTTTTTTCAGTGTACGAAATACAATAAGTATATTTAAAAATGAAATATATCACTTTCGGAATAACGATTATTGTAGGTGTTGAAACTGGTGATTGTTATCTTGATTTCCGATCTAAAGTGGTATAGTACAGCAAAAACAAAGGAGTCTGTGGTAAGTGTTCTTAATGATTGTAATTTAGCCTCATGTTTACACTAATGGAATTTAGTGTATTGCATTCTTAGGGATTTTACTTTTTCTCCTGACTGTCGTCTCCAGAGTGAATATTGATGCCACAAAATTTGATATATTGTTTCAACATTAGGTTTTGTAACTAAAATTTGGACTTATTTGCAAATTACCTCTTGTTGAGTTTTCACTTATTACACTTGGTAAAATCAGTGTATTAATTAGTAACTTAAAGTTTTTCGCATCTTACACAATTCACAAGTAACTTATCGCTAAACATCTTATTGCAACTAAAACATCTTAATAAAAGATACTTTAAAAAACTTACAGAAGTATCTTACTCTTTTAAGATTATTTATTATTTATTTATTTTTTCTCTATTTTCTTTTGTTTTATTATACCAACCCCACATAACCTTGGAGTGCGGAATCTAAGGTATCTGTAGGCAGATTTCCCAAAATTCCCTAAGCAAAAAAAAGATACTTATTTTTGCAGTGTAATCGTTATTAAAAATATTTTATTTTATTTGAAAGAAATTTGTTCGACTATGAAAAGGAATTTTAAGTTACAGAAACTTTACAGAAACTTTGGTTATCTTTGAATTAGAACATAAAACATTATTTTGTAGTCGAATTGATTTCTTTATGATAAAAGAAAATATATTTCATCAAGGTAATATTTTATTAATCCTAAACAATATTTTGATCGAGTTGGGTGGTTAAAATTAATTAATCGAGGTCTTTTATTATAACAGAGTTCATCGACTACAGTACTCAAGGGGATATTATTACTGTAGCCTATTTAAGTGTCTACAGTAACAGAGTTCTGTCATGGTAGGCAAGGTCGTGCCTATAGCCAGTAGGGTGGTTCTTATTTCGGGAAAGTTGGAATTTTTTAGGTCGCCGGCCGGAATTTGAATTAAAATAAGAAAAAATGGGCTACTTACAAAAACCGCCTATTTGAGAAATATTAACCCGTGCCGACGAATAAAAAGGTTTATTGTAAAAATCTTAGTTTCTATCTAGCGATTTAATATACTTTAACAGTTAACAGCTGTCAAATCAGTTGTAAACTTTTATAAAAACCAGTTTTTGAACAGTTTTAAATTAATTATCACAAAAAAACGATTTTGTAAGTAAGTTCAGTTTATTTACGTGGACCTCAACAAAAAAGGGCCCATTTTGTCGGTTCTTTGCAAAAGTATTACGTACACCCTGATGCTTTAATGTCTTACTTCCGATTTTGACGGCGTTTAAAAAAGTCATGACATATCTATCAAAATTGTGTTAGTAAATGACATTAAAGTTGTTCATACATCTTGAACTAACAACATTTTGATAGATATGTCACGACTTTTTAACCCCTTGACAGTCCATGGCCCATATGTGGCCACAAAAAGTCGTGCCACCTTCACGTCTGTGGCCATATATGTCCATCTCAAAAATAAAATACTAAACATAATTCGATTTGAATGACCAAGTGCATACTAAGGTTTTTGGGGTCGCTGAATCCGAATTTCAAATCAGATTTTCAAAATTCAAAATGGTGGACCTAAAATGGCGACTATGAAGATTTAAAAATTTATCAAATAAGCTTGAAACTCGTTACTTGGAGGTTTTCGGGGTCGCTGATTACGAATATGATGTCAGATTTACAAAATTAAAATGGTGAATCCAACATGGCGGATAATTTCAAGATTCATGCAATTTGATCGAATTTTAGGTCCGCCATTTTGGATTTCAAAATCTGACATCGGATTCGTAATCAGCGACCCCGAAAACCTCCGAGTAACAAGTTTTAAACAAATCCGTTGGATTTTTTATTTTCTCGACCGCCATATTGGATCCGCCATTTTGAATTTTGAAAATATGACATTAGATTCGTAATCAGAGACCCTGAAAACCCCCGAGTAACAAGTTTCAAGCAAATCTGATAAAATTAAAAATTTTCGAATTCGCCATTTTAAATTTTGAAAAACTGACTTCAAATTCAAATTTTGCGACTCCAAAAACCTTAATTACAATGAAATCACATTTTTTAGAAACTTTTTTTTCTTGGACCGTTTTAGGACCACAAGCGATTTTTAGCTGGACTGCGAAGGGGTTAAAAGGCCATCAAAACCAGAAGGATGGCATTATAGCATCAGGGTGTATTTTCAAAATGGAGGAAGAAAATTTAAAACCTATTGGTTTTCTATTTTTAAAGTTCCCTGGACTGAAAAAATTCTTATCTGAATAACTTCCCAGAAAAACCATAGATATTAATGTTAGAATCTTTGTTTTCGTGGTCATCTTTTCTTTAAATGACACAATAAAATTTTACGCAATCATTAACTTTGTAAAAAATGGGTTGTTAATAAAACACTGTCCTTTTTAAAGAAAAGCTCAATTTGTCGATTTTTCGAATTTTTAAAATTAAGAGAGGGGGGTGGTTTTAAAAATTTTGAACCTATTGGTTTTTTTATTTTTAATATGTCCTGGACTATAAACAATTTTATCTCTATAAATTCTCAGAAGAACAAAAGATATTTATGTTAGTCTTTTTTTCGTAGTGATCAAAGTGAAAATTTCGATATTTTGTCAAATTATTTTTTTAGTAGAGACTGTCAAATAACTTTAAATAAGTTTAATGTCTATTATTTTTCTTCATGTGACCCAATAAAATTGTTACCAATTTATAACCTTGTAAGAAAATGGTTCATTAATAAAAAACCATCTATTTTAGAAAAGGGACCATTTTGTCAATTTTCCATATTTTCAAATTAAGGGGGAGGAGGGTGGTTAAAAAATTTAAAACGTATTGGTTTTTCATCTTGAAGGTGTCCTGAACTGGAAACAATTCTTATCTGAATAACTTCCTAAAAAAACCAGAGAAATTAGAATTAATTGATATTGCAATCTTTATTTTCGTTTTTCTTGAAATGAGGGTTTCCGCATTCTAACATTTGCAATTCTGTAAGACCACTCAAAATTTTCTAAATTTTATAAAGCCCGATTGTGTAATTTCGGGCTTTTCACATTTCGGATCAAATCGGGTCGAGCTTAGTCAGTTCGGGTTCCGGACAAGCTCGGTCCGGGTCAAACTTATTTACATACCCGAAATCTATTGGGTATCCAACTAAATTCGTTTTGGTTCACCGATGGTAAATCACAGTGGTGAGACTCTGTGGCTTGCGATCACCGAGGTTAAGCACAATTCAGGGCGGTTAGTACTTAAATGTACCAAGGCGGTCGCCTTGGTGTCCACTATAACCCGGTGTTTTTCTCACTACTTTCGTGATTTATCAAGCGGGAGGTTTGACGTCGAGGTATAATGATGTGCACTGTCGATTATTGTCCGGTACACACCATTAGAACTTGACTGTTGATAAAACCGGTTGTACTCAGGAGAGGTTTTCTACAGTTAGAAATTAGGTTAACATATAGAATTTTTGTAGAATGGTTATGCTTAATCCAAAAAAGTATTTCTCGGGGACTCTTGTCGAGGTGCGTAAGGGTCAATAGGGCAGGAGTACAAACAATAAAAAAAATTCATTTGTGTTCTCAGAATTTTTTAGTACCTTAATGTAATTCTTAAAATTACATATCCACGAAGTTTCAAACAATTATACTGGAAGATTTTTTAAATAAATTTTGTGTGGGGTCCTTTGTAATAATAGAATTATTTGCAATTGAGTTTAAAAACAATAATATTTCTCATGCAATAGACATTTTGGTACAATAAATTTCAAGAAAAAGAATAAACAATAATATATTTTTCATTAAATATATATACATATATATATATATATATATATATATATATATATATATATATGTTAATTAAAAGTATATTGTTTCACTTTGCAGTCCGAAGTTTGTAAAAAAAACTTAAAATTAATATACGAATGTATTTTAAAAACACCAAAACTAAAAAAGAAAATGGGGCCGATTTTTCTGGATGAAATAATTTCGAATGGTGATGGGAATTAATAACAGCAAATTAAGCAGTGTGCGCACTCAGACAAAAATTCCGCGTATCATACTGCATTTAAAAACTCTTGATGTTTAAAGTATATTATTGAAAAATAATATCAAATAAAAATTTATTTCATTCAAGTAACATAAAAGAATATTTTCCACAAAACACAATATACCTAAAATCAAACCCACGAATTAATATTTCGATTTATAAAATACAGATGGGAATTCGATATATATAGTATGTATATATATATATGACGCGATCTGAAGAAAGGGACCTTGGAAGCAAATCACTTTAAGGTTATATAAGTGTTTCTTTTTTCTTAACTGAAAGTTTCTTTTTACTTATTGTAAATTAAAATCAGTATTTATTAAATATTTTAGTTGTAATGAAGACTTAAACGTCAATGATTTTTATTGACAATTGATACTTTTTTGTATTTTTATTTTTAAAATTGCAAACATAACCTATAATTTTTTGCTTCTGAGGTCCCTTTCTTCAGATCGCGTCACACACACATATATATATATATATACACTACCGTCCGAAATTGTGCGAACGCTAACATCTCGAGCTATTAAAAAATACACCTGCACAGAAACAGTGATAACTCGGTTAAAAATGAAGCTAGATGCTTTTATTAAATTGCATTGGAAAGATTATTAAATTTCCAATGAAATGCCACTATCTTAAGTTGTATTGCATAAATAGGAAGCGAGATATCGTGTTATGAAGACAAAAAAATAATTCTATTTTTTTCGGAATTTCTTACTCTGACTTTGACTCCTGGCACAGCTTAGCAAAGTTTATGAAAAAAATTGTTACTTTTACAGACTATTCCTTGTAACCTAAGCTTTAAATAGAGACCAAGAACAGCAAAAAATATTTACGGGTTCCCGAGATATTACAAAAAGAGTCGAACCGTGCCAAGCAGAATTTTCAATCATCGATTTCTCTAATTCGCCGTTGAGTCAATTACTTGTCTGTGAAAAAAGTGTCGAAAATTAATTTTACCAAGTACATTCTTACTGGGATCCACTTTTTAAATATCGATATATAATAAATTAAATTAAAGAGTGGATCCCAGTAAGAATGTACTTGGTAAAATTAATTTTCGACACTTTTTTCACAGACAAGTAATTGACTCAACGGCGAATTAGAGAAATCGATGATTGAAAATACTGCTTGGCACGGTCCGACTCTTTTTGTAATATCTCGGGAACCCGTAAATATTTTTTGCTGTTCTTGGTCTCTATTTAAAGCTTAGGTTACAAGGAATAGTCTGTAAAAGTAACAATTTTTTTCATAAACTTTGCTAAACTGTGCCAGGAGTCAAAGTCAGAGTAAGAAATTCCGAAAAAAATAGAATTATTTTTTTGTCTTCATAACATGATATCTCGCTTCCTATTTATGCAATACAATTTAAAATAGTGGCATTTCATTGGAAATTTAATAAGCTTTCCAATGCAATTTAAAAAATGCATCTAGCTTCATTTTTAACCGAGTTATCACTGTTTCTGTGAGGGTGTGTTTTGTAATAGCTCGAGATGTTAGCGTTCGCACAATTTCGGACGGTAGTGTATATATATATATATATATATTTCAAACCGTTCCACCGAGGAAAAACAATCGCAAGGAGATAGATTTTCTAATAATTTTTATTACATTAAACTTTAATTGTTTATTATATATTGTACACTGATTCAAAAGAGAATTTTATGAGCTTTCTATTGCTATTTTTATTATTTCAAATTTCTGCCAAATTCGTAGAGAAATTGCTGTTTAAAATGTTCAACTCTTAATATCTCAAAACACCCCCCCGACGATTTTTATCAAAATTGTATGAAAATAAAGCGTAAATTCCCTAGTTTCTATTCCCATTTGATATATTATGGCCATTTGATGGGATTAAAAGAAAAAAAAATTGTTTAAAAAATGTGTTTTTGGAAAATTGACAAATAGTACGAAAGTGAATGTAAGTTGAATGGGTTAAGGTTCAACTTCGTACTATTTGTCAAATTTTCCAAAAACACATTTTTTAAACAATTTTTTTTCTTTTAATCCCATCAAATGTCCATAATATGTGACGCGACACGAGAAAAGGGACCTATCGCCTCAAAAGAGAATTTTACAGGGGGAGCGTTTAAAATGACGCCATAAGCAGAAAACCCATGTATTTACGAGGACACGTTCAACTTTCAGGCTTTATATTATTAAAACTATTTCAGATTTTTAACTTCTGATTTTTTTACGTGAAAGAGCAACTCAAAATCTATGGAATACGACTAAAATCTCAAAAATGTTATTTTTTTCGATAGGTCCCTTTTCTCGTGTCGCGTCACATATATCAAATGGGAATAGAAACTAGGGAATTTACGCTTTATTTTCACATAATTTTGATAAAAATCTTCGGGGGGGGGGGGTGTTTTGAGATATTAAAGAGTTGAACATTTCAAACAGCAATTTCTCTACGAAATTGGCAGAAATTTGAAATAATAAAAATAGCAATAGAAAGCTCATGAAATTTTCTTTTGAATCAGTGTATAATATACAATAAACAATAGAAGTTTTATATAATGAAAATTATTAGAAAATCTATCTCCTTGCGATTGTTCTTCGTCGGTGGAACGGTTTGAAATGAAATGCCTCAGATATATTATTAATATATATATTTATTTCGTCGCCGCTGATTCAGTCATTTCTCGTTCTGGCTCTTTTTCAAGGGGCCGTCAAGGCTTACGTCCAATTTGACCCATTTTTTTACCTAGAGGTCAAAAAGAGGTGGAATAACGACCCTACATTACGTCAAAATCTTCGTCTAATTTCACCTACTTTTTACCTATAAGTCAAAAAGAGGATAAATAACGGCCTCACATTGCGTCAAAATCTATGCATAATTTGACCTATTTTTTTAACTATATATTAAAAAGTGGTCTCCATGTGGGCCATACATTACGTCAACATCCATTTTTAATTTGACCTTTTTTAACTATTTGTCAAAAAGTGGTCCCCATGAGGACCCTTACATTATGTGAAAATCCATGTTTAATTTTCTAACATTTTAATTTTACAAAATATGGATTTTGAGGTAATGTAAGGGCCCACATAGAGACCACTTTTTAACCTATAGGTCAAAAAATAGGTCAATTTTGAAATAAGTTATGACGGCCCTTACTTTAGCGGACCCTTAGAATATATATAAATTAATACGTATATTAAAATAATATGGTAAAAATTATATTTATAATTATTTATAATTTTTATTTTCAATAAAAGAAAAAACAAATTAACACAATTTTTTTAAAAAAGGACGTTTATTTTCTTATTCCGTCACTGCACACGATCTAAATCAGTTCAAAATAATCCAATATGACCAGCAGACAATTAATAAACCATAAAGTAATTTCTTTCAATTGTTATAAACAACAATAATTAAAAAATAGTTAACTTATGATACTGTCCACCAAAAAAAAATGTTCACACATTTACTTTTTTACTTAGTTATATTTAAAGAATATGTCTTTTTTGCTTATTTTATAACTTTTTTAAATTGTTATAAACAATGTTAATTAAAAGTTATGTTGCTATCTTTGGTTCCTTTCTACTGAAATTTTTTGTTATGTTTACTTTAATTTAATTTTTTTACTTTATTTTCATTTGAACAATATGTGTTAAGACAAAAGTGAACAAATAAAATAATTTATTAAATAATTATAAACAACTATTTTTTTATTATTCAATGTGTAACTTTTTATTCACTTTTCTCCGTGGACTTTTATCATTATCTAAATAAAATAGTAAACGTGTAAAAAATTTTGTTTGGTGGACAGATCCATAAGTTACATAACAATTGGTTATTTAATATTGTTAATAACAACTTAAATATGTTATTTTTTTAATCAAGAAGGACAAATATTCTTTAAATGGCCAAAAAAATTCTAAAATAATAAATAAACACTAAATATTTTAGTATTTTTTGAAATATAATATTTCGGAAATAAAATTTTTTTCCAAATGATATAATCCACAAGAAGCAAACAAATTAAGTTTTTATGAAAATTGTTCTAATCATCAGTTTTCGTAAACAGGAGAATTTTTCGGGGTTATGGGATAAAAATTTCCCCCAAGTTGTCATTTAATCCTTAATGGTTATTTCATAAAGGGGAGGAATTTTCATTTAGACACGATATTAGGGTGATAAATGATAATACCTTTAGTGACTCTAACTAAAGCAAAATTAAGAAACTATAATATACAGAAATAAGAAAATTCATGGATCTTCACCCTAAAATCTTTACTTTTATATACAATTTTCACAACAAAAATGATTCAAACACAATTGAAACTAAACATACTCGATTGAAAAACTTGTGGCACTTTTTTGAAAAGACTAAAAATTAAATTTTCTCTGAATTGACTAAACCGTTAAAGCCCTCAAAAAAACATGTTAAAAAGAAAGCAAAAGTGCATCTAAAAAAAATTTTGAGATAAATTTTTTGCAGCGGAAGGGGTAAAATTTTTTTTTTTATTTCTTTTTTATTAATTTACTTGGCACAATCATTAAATATTTTTTTTTACATTCTCTTACATATCAAGAGTAACATATATTTTTTCCAGCTTGATCTAAAGGGTATTTGATAGTTAAAATTAAAAAAAACTTATTTTTGGCCCTTAAAATGTATAGTATCTCATGAATTTTAAGGGACAAAAATAAGTTTTTTTTAATTTTAACTATCAAGTACCCTTTAGATGAATCTGGAAAAAATATATGTTACTCTTGGTATGAAAGAGAATGTAAGAAAAATATTAGGTGATTGTGCCAAGTAAATTAATAAAAAAAAAAATAAAAAAAAAATTTTTACCCCTTCCGCTGCAAAAAATTTATCACAAAATTTTTTTTAGATGCACTTTTGCTTCCTAAAAATATCGTGGAAACTTTAGCGGGGTCCGCAAAACAATGCTTATCCGGCTACGGCCTTTTAAATTTAAGAAAAATTATGTTAACAAGAAAAAAGGAGAAATAAAAATTTCGAACTGTATTCTTTAATGAAAAAATATTTATTTTCATAGATGTAAAAAAATTATGTAAGTTTTCTTTAATTAGGAAAATATTTTCTTTCCCACGTACACCCAGAGAAATGGTATATATGGGCAATTCCACGTGAGATTTTAGTCGACCTTTTAGAATCGGCCAAAATAAAACTATTGGATGTAGAAAAACTTTTCCAAGAGATAAAAATTTGTTTTTTATTCGACTTTTGAATTATGTAGTCAAACAAAAAAAATTATTAATTTTTTAAAAATTTTTTAAATTTTTTATAAACAAATTAACATTTATTAAATCAATAACTCATAAAATACTGTTTACCGCACGGCCAAGTCAAGTGCGCGAATCGAGTAACATGTATTCCCATGATATCATATATATACCCAGATAACCAGCGTACTAGTATTGTACCAGCCATGTACCTTCGCACTGTACCAGGTACTGTACTGGTATGTCGTACAGATAATGGAGGAAAAGCATTGTAAATTCTTAACCTAAAATCTCAATTAGTTTGGCGTACTGGTATTGTACTTAGTGTTATACTCGTACGGAGTACTTTGGCAATTTCATAATTCTATCCGTATGACATACCGTTATTATACTAGTATCGCACTTGTATGTACATGCCTTATTATTTTGTGCTAGTACAATATGAGTACGATACCAATACGCTGCACTGAAAAATAATGATTAGTACGCTTGGCTATCAGGGTATATATATATATATATATTGGGCGTTCCACGCAAAATCGGACAGTATTTGACTTTTGCATCTCAGATTTTTTTCAAATATTTTTTTTCTCATTGAAATAAGCTACCATGATTTTTTTCAAATTTTTTCATCAAGGCGTTTAAGAGATACAGGTTTTTGAAAAATCACGTTTTTTACGAAAATGTTTTTTTGAAATGGTTATAACTCGGTCAAAAATTGACCACATTTGACGTTCTATATATGAAAATTTTTGTTTTTACACGTAGTTTTTGATAAAAATATTTAAAAAATTTATTTTTTAAATTTACGATTTTTTTTAATTTAAAAAAAAATTTTATTTTTAAAAATGTATGTATCGATCGATTTTTTTCAAAATTTTTGTAAGAAACTAGAACTAAATTAACAACTTTTAGGCGTTGTCTGATTGTGGGCAAACGATGGGATCTATTTATTTCGAATTTTTTAAATTTTATATCCATATAATATAGCAAACAATAGGGCTTTTGAGCTAAAATTATTAATAACACAGGTCAACAAAAAAAGTCTTACTTTTTTATGAGACACCATAGTGTCCATTAAAGACGCTGAACACGATCCCGGGTCACAAAATTGGCCATCACGTCAGGATTTTGAAAAAAGTGGAGGTAAAGACCCTAAAAAACGTGTTTTTGAGGGTTTTTAAAACTTTTTTATCATAAACCTGACGCGCCAGAAACTTCTACATAGACTTAAACTGAAGCTTGAATTGTCCACTACAAGACCCATATCCGTAAAACCAAAAGAGATTAAAATTTTTTCAAAAAATGGGGTCGAAGTTACCAAAACTGTGTTTTTTGGGTTGCTTTAATGGACTTTTAAAATTGTTTTGGATTCGCTTGAAAATTGTTACTCAATGGTGTTTGAGGTCGCGGATTGTAATCTGACGTGCCAGAAACTTATAAAATGTTATAATCTGATGATTATAATCAGCGACCCTAAAACTAAACTGTTTGACTATATCAACCGCACGGACGATGAAGAAGTTTTTACCCTCTCCCTTGTAATTTCAACACTATGCAGAAAGACACTTTTTGTTTTACTCTGAAAAGCAGTTATTTTCACATGCTTTCAGCTATGCTGGGTGTAGTAACCAAATTCAATACTTCAATTTACCATTTTCATAAAGAAATTGTAATTTTATATTCATTTGTAAAAATAGGAACCGCGAAAAAAAAGCAGTAACAGAAGACCGAATTGTGAACTTTTTTTCGCGGTTCCTATTTTTACAAATGAATATAAAATTACATTTTCTTTATTAAAATGGTGAACTGACGTATTCTATTTGGTAACTACGCCTTGCATAGCTGAAATAAATGAGAAAACAACTAAGTTTTATTCAAAAGAAAATGTGCACTTCCATATGATGCTGTCAATGCATTCTTAGTACGCTCTGCGCTTGCGCAGAAAGCAACAAAGTCTCAGGTCGCGAAAAATAAAGTGTTTGACTATATCAACCGCACGGACGATGAAGAAGTTTTTACCCTTTTTCCTTGTAATTTCATGGAGGAAAGGGAAAAATTTCCCTTTCCACATGTTGAAGGTCCAATCGCTGATATGAGACTTCTTCATCGTCAATGCGGTTGATATAGTCAAACACTTTATTTTTCGCGACGCGTCAAAAATGCTATTTTACAGGTCATTTGAATCAGTTATTTTATTAATTTCTCTTTATTGATCACACTCAAAAATGATTTTTTTGAAAACTTTGACACTCTAATTTATCATTTCCATTAAGAAAGTGTAAAAATATTAATTTTTGTGAGAGAAAAAGATGTATAAAAAAGCTGATTTTAGTACTTGAATTATTTACATTTTGCTTTGTTTACATTTTGCATCTTGGACATAGCCTTAAACGTCTCAGGCCCACTCTGAAACTATCCCTCTGGGCACGGAAACGTCTTTATTCTAGGAACGTTCCTAAAACGTTTTTAGAACGTTTCATGTCTACTACATAACGGCTTAAGAACGTCCAATGTTCTAAAAACGTTTTTAGAACATAAAACGTTTTAAAGACATTATGTAGAGGACATGAAACGTTTTAAAAACGTTTTAGGAACGTTTCTAGAACAAACACGTTTCCGTGCCCAGAGGGATGTTCAAAATCATCTGTATGTTTCCAGGGAAGTATGAAAAAAATTTTTTAAAAAATCAGGACCAAATTTAAAAAAAGTTAATTTGTTTATAAAAAATTAAAATTTTTTTCAAAAAAATTATTAATTTTTTTGACTACATAATTCAAAAGTCGAAGAAAAAACAAATTTTTCATCTCTTGGAAAAAATTTTCTATGTCCTATAGTTTTCCAGTTATTTACATTTGAAAAAATCAGGCAGAGAAGCAGGCGCAACGCGCCTACATCATAAGGTTTCGTGGCCTAAAATGACAAAAATGATGATAATGATAATGAATGAATAAAAAAAAAATAATAATTTATTTAGAAATTTTTTTTTTGAATTAATTGTTTAAAAATTTTAATGAAGTAATTAGTTCTTTTAGTACTTTCGAGTATTTTCATGTCGCATATGTTTTCAATGAAAATATGGAATAGGAGTGATTTAAAATATATTATCAAAAAGTATAACTTTAGCAAATTAAGAATTTAATAATTTATTTTTAGCAATATACAAAAATTGTAGAACTATGTAAATTACCCATTACCATTACCCTAACAACAGTTGTTATGACAACCATTACCATAGTAACGGTTGACATGGCAACGGTTGTTAAGTCAAACATTAACATAGCAATGGTTCCCATGGCAACGGTTGTTATGACAACCATTACCATAGCAACGGTTGCCATGGCAACGGTTGTTAAGACGTAAGACTTTAGACTTAGGACTTAAGACCTTCTTATACCGAAGTTGCCATGCCAACGGTTGTTAAGACGTAAGACTTAAGACCTTCTTATACCGAAGTTAAGTCTTAGGACATAAGAACTTAAGAAAAACTTAAGACAGAATACTTAAGACGTAAAAACTACGGACGGACACCGAAGTCTCGCTATAAGGGTTTTGGCCCTTGGCCACGAAACCCTAAAAAGGTCTATTGAGCGGCTGGATTCCTTAATGTTCAGTGTATTTGAATACAAATGTTGAACATAACATATGATTTTGTTAGAAATTAAAAATTTGAATCCAAATATCTCACTTACTGTAGGTAAAGGTTTCTATTTGTACTAGAGAAGATTTGCAAAATAAAAGTTTATCAATGTGCAAGGAAAAATGAAATTTTAAAAAAATTAAAATTGATAATAACAATCTTTCAAAGAAAAGGTGAAAATCTATGAATGTGAAAAAGAAAGAAAATAAAAATCTATAATTGTGAAATTAGAAGTGAAAATAAAAATCGATTAATGTAATAGTGAATGTGAAATTAAAAATCTATGCAAGTGAAAAAGAGAGTAAAATTCTAAATATATTAAAGTGAAAATGAAAATCTGTCAAAGTGAAAGTAAAAATATAAAATTATGAAAGTGGAAACAAAAATCTATGAAAGTGAAAATCTGTCAAAGTGAAAATATAAATTTCTTATACTGAACGTGAAAGTGAAAATTTGTAAGTGTGAAAGCAAAAGTGAAAGTAAACGTGAAAATATGTAAGGGTGAAAGTGAAATTAAAAGTGAAAGTTAAAGTGAAATTACGTAATCGACCCCCTGGTGTCAAAATAGCGATTCGACCAACACAAAATCCATTATGGCGGATTTTTTTTGAAAAACACCCAAAAAAATCATTGATTTTTTAAAATATTTTTTTTAAACTAAAAAATTTTTTAAAATCTTTCTAAAGTATGCTATTTGTGGACAAAATAGTTGTACTTGCAAAATGTAAAATAAATAAACTTGGATCTCAAGATGGCGGAATCGGAATTTTGAAAAAATGAATGCATTATAGTGAAAAAAATTTCACAGCAATATTCAAAAAGTATCCAAATTCGTTTCAAAATTTATACTCGGTGGTTTTCGGGGTCGCTGATAACGAATCCCATGTCAGTTTTTCATAATTCAAAATGGCGGATCCAATATGGCGGACTTTTTTTGAAAAATTTCTTGGATTCGCTTGAAACTTGTGACTCGGGGGTTTTTGAGGTTGAAACATATACGTGTATTAGTTAACAGACCGAGGGATGTATATATTTATATATTTTTCCTTTATTTCGATTTAAAGCCCACTGCTCGGTAAACTTCTGAAAACCCACGTGTTTCTAACGTGAGAAATATTTTATACGTGTGTATTAAATATTTCTCATAATTATGTAATGTGAATAGAAAGAATGTCTTTGTCTAAATTTAAAGGGACATTGTTTTCAAAATTTAGAGATCCTCTAACAATGAGGCACGCGTCAAACTGTATCAACTGATAAGATTATATTTTGACAATACATTAAATTTATGAATGAATTAAAATGATCTTATTTTCCCTTTAATTTAATATTATATTTTCTTTTGTAGAAAATTTGTTGCTTTATTACCAAATTAGAGGAAATTGTTCCAATAATTATTCAGTAAGGCAGCTTTTTATTCTTTCTAAATTATTCACTAATAAATTAGATAATTTTGTTATCTTCCTTTCGTAGAATAATTGTTCAAAAATATAATTAATAACCAATTAGAATTTAAATAATAATTAAAAATTATTAATTATTCAATCATTTCATATGATACAATTTTATTAATTTATAAAATAATTTTGTAGATTCGATTGCTTTGGTCTATATGAATTGACTCAACAATAACTAAAATAAAAATAATTAATAATGTTTATTCACCTTTGTATGTATTTTTCTCTCTCTCAAGCACAAGAATTATTATAATTTTTAAATATTTTTTCTTACGACAAATCTATAAACAAAAATTTTAATGAAATTTATTAATAAAATTTACTAATCCTGCCTACTAAAGGTCAAGTTTTCCCTAAACCCTAAATTAACAATTCTATCAATAAATAAATATTCTTTAAAATTATAAATTTTTCACAATTTTGATTTATTTAGGATATGATAAATTTATAATATCGAAAAATGATCAAAATTTATACAATTCATATAATAAAATCTATTTATTTCTCTGTAAAATTGACTAAATAATTAATTTAAGTAAATTAATTATTTCCTATTGTAAATAATATTTTTGGTGGATTAGGTTCAATATTTATTGAATCTTTCAAACTGCCACATTGATATAGTCTATTACTATATGAACGCAGCTCATAAGAATATTCAATAAACTTACGATTTGCTTTTTATACCACTTAAGGATTCAGATTATGAGGTGGAACAAAGATTTCTCAATAGCCCCTCAACACCTTCACCATGGCTTGACTTTGTAGAGTTATATAATTAATAATATAATGATTATATTATTTATTAGGAAAAACTAATTGTATATTGTATTTAATTAGTACAGGTGGAACAAAGATTTCTCAATAGCCCCTGCACTGATTATGTTATGTGTATAAATGTAATGTATAATACTAGTCTAGGTGAAACAAAGATTTCTCAATAGCCCCTAGACTACAATATAAGTATATTACCTTTGTAAATTGTTTTCAGAATGAGAGATCGACGCTTTCATTTTCAGGGTTTATATAGTTGTGATTTTTTTTAACAATTTTAATTTTGACTATTGAAATACCATTTCAAGGTAACTGATGACGAATCCAATTACAGTTTTTCAAAATTAAAAATGGCAGATCAAATCTGCCAGACTTTTTTTTAATTTCTCGGATTCGTTTGAAACGTTTTATTTGGGAGTTTTAAGTGTCGCTGATGACAAATTCGATGTCAGTTTTTGTAAATTTACAATGACGCATCTAATATGGCTGACGCTTTTTTTAAAAAAAATTTCCGTTCTATTTTAATGGTGTTTCCAAATTTTACCACGTGGAGGTGTACGAACCGAAGAATCTTATTTTATTGTTTTTAATTTAAAGAATAGTTTTTAATTTTCAATTTTTTTAAATTTTTTGTAAGAAATTTAAAAAAATTTTTGGAAAAATATTTTTTGAACATTGCTGAATTTTCTGGCTCTCAACGGATAATTGTCGGAAGAACTTTTGTTTTTATTTATATCAATCTTCGTGACTTTCTTTTGGGTAAAAAAAGTACGAGATCCTGTTGCAATTTTTTGAATTTATATTTTATGTGCTGTTCCTTCAGTTCGTCCACCCCCATGTGGTAAGAGTTGGAAACGCCATTAAAATAGCGGCTAAGAGACGACATTAAATTTGCTGCTAGTGAAAAGTTTCAAACGGATCAAAGAAATTTTTCAAAAAAAGTTCGCCATTTTGAATTTTGAAAAACTGTGATTGGATTCGTCATCAGCGACCTCGAACACCCACGAGTGACAAGTTTCAAGTGAAAGTACAACTATTTTGCCCACCAATAGCATACTTTAGAAAGGTTTTAAAAAAAGTTTAGTTCTAAAAAAATATTTAAATAAAAATCAATTATTTTTTTGTGTTTTTCCAAAAAAATCCGCTATATTGGATTTTGTGTTGGTCGAATCGCTATTTTGACCCCAGAATCTTAAAGAGCGACCCCCCAAACCCCCTATACCTCATTGCTGCTATAATGCATTACCTGAAAATACTTTAAATCGTGTGTTGAAGTTTAAGTTAAAATTGTGGTCATTTGGGCGTTAATGGATTAAAACAATTACAAACTAAAAAGTAAACTTACTGGCGTATCCTCTAATGTCAACATAATCGAAAGGTTAATCACTAATTGGTTCCTTACGTTTTTTTACAATTTCTCGCAGCACTTCTAATCTTTTTTAAGAGTACGGTGTCGGCATGAATTTTGAAATCAACTGGTGCCTTGTTAAGTCGAAATCAATCCAAGTGCTAGGAACTGCTTCTACTTCAAATTTTTTATTTTCACTTTGCGCATCCTCGTAAACGAACTTTATGAGAGTAAATTTTCTCTCTTTTCTTGTCAACTGAGAACGCATTCTATTTATACAATCAAACGTAAAATAAAATTTTAGTTAATACCATTATCTAAAATAAGCACGTGCTAATTTAAGGTTATGTTTATCTACCGAAACTGAATTTTAGAAATAATCTTTATAATAATTTTTTAAGTTTTTAGTTACAATATTTATTTTAACAAAAAAAGTTTTCTAAACGTTTGCATTGCTTAACTTTAATAATCAATGGCAATATTAGAAAAACAAATAGGGTGTGTCATACATATTACCTAATCGCACAGTTGCGTAATTAAAACTACAGTTTAATTACAATTTTTCATATGAACTTTTTTATTACCAGTATCATCCACTGACTTGTTACAATCTGCACTGTGTTCTGTCGTTTACCCGTGGGGTGCCCGGGTGCAGAATAGGCCCCCTGTGACCGGCTACAGGTCGTAAAAGGCGATCATATGAGGCTCGGAGTGGCGCCACTGCTTGTGGTTAGTACTCGGTTCGTCCCAGGCTTTCTTATAGAGCAGTAGCTTACCATGATGGTGGGCAGTGCCGTGACGGCCCGGCAAGTTTAATTATAGACCGTCGACCTCACTTGCCGAAGCAAGGGTGGTAAGACTCTTAATCGGTACTCATACCAGAGTACTAAACGGTACCATGGGGAACGGTCCGAGCCCGGGGAACTTGCCGAAAGGCTTGTTTCCTTCCGGTCATTGGATTGGCCTCGTGGGGTCAGCTCGTTATAGCCTACATCGCTTGAGGCTAGGGGCGCTATGAACGGACCGAAGCTTCACAAAAACGGAGCAACGGACCTAGTAACTAGCGCTTCGACATGTGAGTGGTGGTGCCATCTCGAGTGGTTACCTGCAGAGTAACGAGAGATTGGAAAGGTCTTGCCCTTCTACCGAAGGGCCACAAATGTTCTTACCAACTTTGCGGAGATCGGAAGATGGTCACTTGTTGGCCATCGGCGTTGGAGAGCGTGATCTCTCCCGGTTACGCTCCTATGCGAGCCGTGTAGTTATACCAGTATTGGGAGGTGCTGCACATATACTCTACATAGGCGCTGTGCCCTGTCGTTTTACCCATGGGGTGCCCGGGTGCAGAATAGGCCCCCTCTGACCGACTACAGGTCGTAAAAAGCGATCATATGAGGCTCGGAGTGGCGCCACTGCTTGCGGTTAGTACTCGGTTCGTCCCAGGCTTTCTTATAGAGTAGTGGCTTACACTGAGAGAAATTTCTCCATAAAATAGTATGAACTGTAGCCATGCTTTTTTCACATCTATATGACACACGCCATTGGTGAAAACAACATACTCATTTCGTAGGGATAACGCTTTTTTGGTATGATTGTTGAGCGAATTCAGTATGTTTTCATAACAAAAACTCACGACAGAGGACATGCGAAGCCCGTTGAATATCTCAATACTATTTTATGCAGAAATTTCTCTCAGTGTACGATGATGATAGGCAGTGCCGTGACGGCCCGGCAAGTCTAATTATAGACCGTCGACCTCACTTGCTGAAGCAAGGGTCGTAAGACTAATCGGTACTTGTATAATCGGTACTTATACAAGAATACTACATACACGGAACCACGCAGAGATGCCAGCAGGCGGCGGAAATTCTACCCCACCACGCCGCCAATTCTTCCCCCACTATACCTACCGGCGGAGGAAACGGAGAATACACGGCAATGCTTGCTTTTTTCTTTTTCTCAATATAACAGCGAAAACTAACCTATATTGGGCGAAATCGGCGCGAAATTCAAACTCTTGTTTGAAATCATTCTGGTATTTATTATTATAATATTTAATTTTAATTGATTAAATGCATAGACTTTAATGAAAATAGTACTTAATTATTAGTATTACTAAAAAAGGTTGTAAAATATTAAAAAAATTTCATGCGAACAATTATTAACAACTAATATTCCATTTTTTAATTATTACAACTATTTCTTATTATTAATTTTTTTATTTAACTATCATAAGTTTTTCAGACTATTTAATATTATAATATTACAAAATAATATTAAATATTATTCAAAAAATTATTGTTTAACTTTCACAATAATGAAAATTGTAATTTGTATCATTTAAACAACACTAATTTATTTTCATACATATTTCAGAATAAATAAAAAATTCTGCTAAATCATAAAAATTGATTTCTTTGAAATATAATTCAAAATTGATTAAATCTTTTAAATTCTGTCATTTTTTATTATTTTTATTCTCATTTTTTAAATAATATTATTATTTTTGACAATTAATTGTATTAAACTTAATTTTCACACAAAATATTATTAAAAATTGATATTAATTCAATTAATTTTTAAAATAAAACTACATTATAAAATTATTAATTTTCCTTTAGTAAAAAGTTGTGCTCAATTCTATTAATTTTTAATAATTGAGCTATATATCATTTATATATTAATTCAGTAAGAAATTATGAATTTCAGAAACGTGCCACCTAAAACTTGAATATTTTTATTTTTTCTGAAATGATAATTTTTCGGCAACATTATAATTAATTTCAGAAAAACTTGTCGGCCGATTTCAATGATTCAACCAGTAATATTTTTGTCTTGAATCTAACTTTCAAGTAAACATTATTTCGTTTAAAGATATTAAATTTTAAGGAACAAAAAATTGTTTATTTATAAAAAATATTTTTAAAAAACACTTTATCCACGAAATTTTAATTCAAAAAAATTCTACTTATTTTTTAAACCTTATTAAAAAGTGTTTTTTAATAAATAAACCATTTTTTTGTTTATTAAAATTTAATTTCTTTCTACGAAATAATTTTTATTTGAAAGTTAGATTCAAGACAAAAATATTGCTGGTTGAATTATCGAAATCGTCCGACAAGTTTTTATGAAATTAATTTTAAAAAAGTAATAAAAATTTTGAATTATTAATAACGAGATATGACTAAACATTTTTTTGCAAAATCCTTTTACATGATAATTTTCTATGTAAAATGCAATGAAAAAATTATTATTTTAGAAAAAATAAAAATATCTAATTGTAAGTTTTAAGAGTCACATTTCAGAAATTTATATTAAATTATTAATAACAATTTATTCAAAATTGTGGGTAATAATTACGCTTTAGTAAAAAGTCGTATTTGATTCTAATAATTTTTTTACTATTTAAAAAAATTTTTTTTAATAATTACAATTGGTAGTAAAAGTTGTGCTTAATCTTTGAAGTCTTAAAATTATTATTTTCTGAAATTAGCTAATACTAAACTTTAAAAAATTTATAGGTATTAAATAATTTATTCTATTATTATAACTTTTTATTATTATTATTAATATAAAAGTATTATTTACTATGTAAACATAAAACTTCATATAAATTACAAAATAAATATATATAACTATTAAAGACTAAAATTATGACAATCTTTTAAATTATAAATTTAAGACTTCAAAAATAACTTAAAGACTTTTTAGTACCTATTGTAATTATTAACAAATTTTTTTAATTAAATAGTTACTAAAAACATTAACAGAATCAAATAGGACTTTTTACTAATGCGTAATTATTATACAAAATTTTAAATAAATTGTTAATAATAAGAAATAGTTGTAATAATTAAAAAATGGAATATTAGTTGTTAATAATTGTTCGCATGAAATTTTTTAATATTTTACAACCTTTTTTAGTAATACTAATAATTAAGTACTATTTTCATTAAAGTCTATGCATTTAATCAATTAAAATTAAATATTATAATAATAAATACCAGAATGATTTCAAACAAGAGTTTGAATTTCGCGCCGATTTCGCCCAGTATAGGTTAGTTTTCGCTGTTATATTGAGAAAAAGAAAAAAGCAAGCATTGCCGTGTATTCTCCGTTTCCTCCGCCGGTAGGTATAGTGGGGGAAGAATTGGCGGCGTGGTGGGGTAGAATTTCCGCCGCCTGCTGGCATCCCTGGAACCACGGAGACTGGTCCGAGCCCAGGGGACTTGCCAAAAGGCTTGTTTCCTTTCGGTCATTGGGTTGGACTCGTGGGGGCAGTGGTTATAAACTACATCGCTTGAGGCTAGGGGCGCTATGAACAGACCGAAGCTTCGGCAACGGTCTTAGTACTAACGCCTCGACATGTGAGTTGTGGTGCCAACTCGGGCGGTTACCTGCAGAGTGACAAGGGATTGGAAAGGTCCCGTCCCTTACAGAGGGGCTGCAAATGTTCTTACTCAACTTTGCGGAATCGGCAGATGGTCACTTGTTGGCCATCGCCGTTTGAGAGCGAAATCTCTCTCCGTTACGCTCGTAGGCGAGCCATACCTGTATAGGGAGCCTCTGCACGTTAATAACGACTAGGCCGCTGTGCCCTGTCGTTTACTATACTATCACTGCTAACCTGCAGTACTACCAACCTGCTATAGGTGGATTCCACGTCAGTTCAACACACTTATTTTCATGACTTGTTGGGATTTGGCTGTTGTTTTGTAAATTTATTACTTTTATAGTGATAAAAAACTCCACCAAATTTTTTTTTGAAAATTACCAAAAATATGGCAATTTTAAAATTTTTGTCTTTTTTTAAAGTGCTATAACTTTGGTACTAATTAACTGATTTTTGATTTTAAAAAAGGATTTCTTTGGTTTTAAGTATATTTTTAAATATAATTAATTTAAAAAAGAAGAATTCAAAAATTTTTTTTTTGAAATTTTGAAAAATTAAAAATCCGTTTTTGAAGAAACATCGTCTTCAATTTTTTTCAAAATTTTACTAAATGTAAAGGTAAATGTGCTTCACATGTCCTGTAAATTTTATCTTGGGATCTCAAAGGGATTCGGAGTAAAAAAATAAAACGTAATCACAAATTACAAACATATGGGGCAAAATTCCTTAACTGACCAGGTAAAAAAATTAATTTTCTCTAAACTTTTCTAAAATGTTACTATTATTAGTGGAAGTTGCAATTCCGAGCAATTTTCTCTGGATATATATTCCATTCTTCTTCCAAGCTCGATTCTCATTAAAGATTTTAATTTTGCGCTTAGATTGCCATCTAACCAAAAATCAAGCAATTTTTTCATCACTCCAAGAAATAGTAAGTGCATACTTCTGAAAGATTTATCAGTACGTATCTTACACTTTGTCTCCGGATACACGGTTTTTCCCAACTTGACCATCTCACCATTTTTTACCTCTTTCGTGATTCCTACCGTCGTACATTGTTCACAGGCGTGTTTGCCATTTTGCCCTGGAGTCCATTTTATAAATGCCCGAGTTTGTGTGTCACAAATTATGGCTTTTAGAATAATTTTGTATTTTTTCCTAAAATTGTAATCCCATCTTTTAAATGCTTATTTAAATCGATTACAAATTTCGACAAATATTCTTCAATGATAGGTTTCGAATTTCCACTAAATATACTCACGGTGAACGGATCATAAATATCGAGAATGAAATAAATTTTCATTAAAATCGGCCAAAACTCACGGTGTCCCGATTTACTTAGCGGTATTCCATCAAAATTTACTATTAGTTCAATAATGTCTCCAACTTGTATGCTTCCATTAAAACAGGCGTCTAAACCTTCTTGGATACAAACTCTCCCTTGCCATTTTGTATGTCATTCATTTTCTCAATTACGTAATTGACTTTATTTGTCTCAAAAAGTGTTATAGAACTTTTCGGTAAATCGGGAAGCAGTTTACGTCTTAGAATACGTAATAAAAAATCTAATTGATTTTGATGAATTGAGAAATCAACTGCCTAATTTCTGATTTCATCTATCTTCCCATTATGGTTTTCATCATCACCTGATGATTCATTATCATCAGATGATTCTGGAACATCGGATGATTCAGGAACATTGGATGAATGGTCAGAAACAATAACATTGTCATCAAGAGCATGGAGCACATCTAAATTTTCAGACTCTTTACACACATTGTGAAATTCTAAGTTTCGAGAAGTGAGTTCAGCATCAGATTCTACATCTTCGCTCTTATGTGTTTCGGCATCAGAATCTGTTATTGGATTTTCATCATCTATTTGTACGGAGTGCTGTGGCTCAGGCATAGACAAATTATTCTGTCGCTCTTAAAAATATATATATAATTAAATTTGGTCTTAAAATATTGAAATACAAATTTGAATTTTAAAAAATAACAACATATTAAATAAATTAAAATACTTCCAAACACTTTTAAAATACAACAAACTTCAGTTAATTTGCAAAATAAATATGTATTTTTTAATGATGGAAAATAATGTTTTTATATTAAAATTCAAGACCTAAACATAACCTCAAATATTATATTGAAAGAAAAAACAATTATCTCTAATTCAGATAATTTTTACAATATTATTTATATATATGTTTACGGGCACAAAGCCCTTTTGTACAAATGCGGTGTAAATGTAATTGTAAAAATTATCCAGAGCCTCATTAACATCAGACGTGTTTAATACTAACAACCAATCTATATCAGAGAGAAAAGTGTATAAACCGGACATGTTTGCATTCTTGAAATCATAAAAAAAGTTGCATTCTGATGAGACATTGAATAATTTACTTTTATTAATAAATTGAATAATCAATGACAAAGGGGGATGATGATTGTCAATTGGAAGAATAGAATCATTAGGTGAAATCAAATTGTAATTTACAGTGTTTAAAAAAATTAGATCTAAAAGTACATCATTTTGGTTAGAAATTGTGTTTAATTGTATTAAATTAAGAAATTCCAAAGTATCAGATAAGATTTTTGCTATGTCTTTGTTGACGGGAGAAATCATGGTTAGGAACACAATGTTGAGTATCACCATCAACCCAGCACCATGTTAAATATGGTGCATTAAAATCTCCAAGAATACAAACTGTGGCAGATAGGTATTCTAAAGAAACATTATTAATTATTAATTAAGAAACAATATTAATTATTTTGAATTTTATAATTATTTAATTCATGCTGTTAAATAGATGTATATTTCCTTTAGTTTTAATAAAAATTAAGTGTTTTTATTCATATTAAAAGCAAATTAGAAGATTTAATAAAATTCTATTTGTTTCATTTTATTTAATATATTAAACATAACTAGATAAGTAAATCATTTTCAATATTATATAGAACAAAGATGCAATGAATCTTTCGAAAAATTAATTAAGATCATTTATTCTGGAAGTGTGATAAAATTTTATATATGTAATTTACGAAAATTGAAAAAGAAAATCAGTAAATGTAGATAATTTTTAATACCAAAAATAATTGAAACTATTAATTGCTTTTTATAATTGCATTACTGATTTTGTTAAAATTAAAAATCCTTCTTATTATTGTTTTGCTTTTTATATAAAAACGTTTCTAATTTGAGGTTATGTTTAAAATTGAACGTCTTTTGTCTTTCTTTCTACACTTTTGTCTTTATACACTATGGCTCTCTCACTTTTTTATTTTATTTGCGCTATTTATTGTTATTTATCAGTTTTGAGATCGCTAATTAATACGAATTTTAAAACCACCATTTTGAATTTTTTAATTTTGACTTAAGATTCGTAATCATTGAACTCGAAAACCCCCAAATACCAAGTTTTAGTCAAATCTACAAATTTTAAAAATATATATGTCCGCCATTTTGAAACCTTCATTTTGAATTGTATAATACGACCTTACATTCAATCAGCAATATTCAGCGATCCCAAAAATGATAAATAACAATAAATAGCTAAAATAAATTTAATAAGTATAAGAGTGCCACAGTATACCGCTCTATAAGTACAAGTAAAGTAGGGATGGTGAAATCGTAATCAATTTTAATCGAAAATCGAATAGTCTTGTAAAAAAATCGAATTATTAAAATCGATTTTAAGTTACTTAGAATCTAAAGTATTTGAATTTTAAAGTCGATTATTCGAACGAAGAAGAGGAAATTATTATTACTGTGCGATCATGCCCTAGCAAGATTTTTTTTCCTTCTCAAGTCCCAACCCTGATATTTTAGTGTCCATTCGTTTTACACGGTGTTTATCTTTTATAAGTTTAATTTACCGGCATTTGCGATTAATTGTTTAAAAAAGATAAGTTTACTTATAATTATCTGTTATTTAATTTTTTATATAATAAAGAAGTTAATTACTTTACGATACATGCTAATTTTTTGCAATCTCTGTAAGTTAATCTCATTTCACTGGTGAAATAAGTATCAACAGGTGTTTTAGTTTTAATATAGGTTATGATCGTTATATGATTTTAAACTAATTTACAAAGTGCAATACATAATAGTAAAATTACTTCTTCTTTTTTTAAGTAAATTTATAACGCTGAAAAACTGTTTACACTATGGCTCCTCCAAGCGGTGTTTGGGCGTATTTTTCAAAAACGGACCCAAAAAAGTCAAATGTTCCTTGTGCTCGCGAGAGTTAACTTAGTGCAATAGCATGACATCGCTTTAAAACTACCTTTTGCAAAGGCATCCAAATAGATGTTCGCGGATTAAAAACATCAAAAATATCAAGTGACAATTTACCATTAAGTACATCTGAAAAGGATGGATTAAAATTATTTTGCCATAAATTAAATCCACTTTACAAGCTACCATGTGAGAAAACCTGTACAGATGCACTGATGAAAAAATACGTAAATCTTAAAGTAAAGTGTGGACATATGATGAAAAATAAAAAAATATTATTCTGACTACGGACTTATGGACAGAGGCAATGACTATGCGCTCCTATTTAGGACTAACCGCTCACTTTCAGCAAAGTAAGTTTAATGTTGGCATAAACTTTTCGCTTAGTTATTTTCACTATTTTTCACTTGAAAATTATTAATTTTTCAGAGATAGAAATCATGTCACTAACTTTAGGTGTTAGATTGATGTTAGAGAGGAAGACAGCTGAAAATTTACAGTCTGTAATGTCCCAGATATGCCTTGAATGGGAACTTGATGTAAGTCAAATAAAAGCTAGGATTTGTTTAGGGCAGAAAAAAGTTTATCGTGCTTTGCTCATATCCTAAATACTGTGGCAACAAATGCAATCGAAATAGAAATACGATCTTCTAGAGAGACGCCTCCTGATTTTAATAACCCTCTTCCTGTCAATGACAGTTCATCAGATAAAGCTGACGAGGATGAAGACTCTATTATTGACCAAAGCATGCTAATATCAATTAACCGTAAATTAAAGAGAATTGTTACTTTTTTTCGAAAATCGTAAGTAACAGCAACAGAATTAAAGGATTTTCAAATGAACGAATGGGAGAAAAAAGAATCTTAGTGCCTCAAACTCATACAATCAGTAAAAACTGGTTAGAATTCATTATTTTTAATGATTGAACGATACTTACTACTAAACGAGTTTGTAACTCGAGTTTTACATAAAGTAAGTAAGCAAATCTCTACAAAGACAAAACCCTTATTCGATCTAACTCCTGAAGAGATTTTTTCTCTAACTGAAGTGAAGAATTTGCTGCATCCTCTTTTCCTAGTCACTCTGAAACTATCCTCCGAAAAGAATGTTACAATTAGTAAATGCATACCGCTTGTGAAAATGATGAAAACGGCAATTATCATTTTATCTTAAGAAGGAATTTGTTGTTTTTGTACGTAAATAAATGTATTTTTATTTTTTTAGGCTATCAACACATATGTACCTGCAGATGGAGTGTCACACAATTTAAAGATCAGTTTGCTGAGAGAAATCGAGTTTTTCTTTGGCAACATAAAATAATGTTATTTACTTTGTATCGACTATGTTGGATCCACGTTTTAAAAAAATACACTTCGAAAGCCCGATAATTGTCGCCAACACTATTGGCAAGATTGATAAGATTCTATTTTTTCAAGTAGCATCAGTTAGGGCAGTTCATATGAACTACGATATTAATCTGTATTCAATAAACTTGTAAAAAATTAAAATAATAGATAAAACATGGGTTTAAAGTTGGTCTGTCAAATAACCTAATTTTTGCAACTTTTATCAATGAATTACAAGAAAGTGAAATTGTTAAATTAAAAAAAAACTCACCGAATATAGAGTATTTTCGATGAAGTTTCAGATTTTCTTATCACTTTTTCTGTTTTTACTTTAAATATACTAGAAATATTAAGTTGAAAATACGCGATTTCTGAATTTTTGCAAACTTTGCAACTTAATATCTCCGTTAGAGAAAAATAAAAAAAATTTGGCACTTTCACAGCTATTAAATCACATGAAAATCTACACGCATACAGTTTTAACCTGAAATAAAGTGAAAATTTTAAACACTTATATCTCTTAAATTCGATTCGGGACCATAACGAAACTTTTTAGTGCGTGTAGATTTTGGTGTGATTTAATAGCTGTAAAAGTGCCAAATTTTTTTATTTTTCTTCAACGGAGATATTACGTTGCAAAGTTTGCAAAAATTCAGAAATCGCGTATTTTCAACTTAATATTTCTAGTATATTTAAAGTAAAAACAGAAAATGTGTTAAGAAAATCTGAAACTTCATCGAAAATACTCTATATTCGATGAGTTTTTTTAATTTAACAATTTCACTTTCTTGTAATTCATTGATAAAAGTTGCAAAAATTATGTTATTTGACAGACCAACTTTAAAACCATGTTTTATCTATTATTTTAATTTTTTACAAGTTTATTGAATACGGATTAATTATTCCAGTAATTGTAACCAGAATCAATAACTTTTTTTACATTTTGAAGCATTTTTTAATGTTTTTTTATACATTTTCTAACAGCTAAAAAAGTGACGTTTTTCCGCACTTACTCCACTTTACACTCATATTTTGAGAAAAATAATATAAAGGTTTTGTCGGTAAGCCAGGACCCAAATATCAAAGGAAGCGTCGTGGTTAGAAGTACTCAGTATGTAAGTTATAAACAAATTCTAGGCAAATTTTACACAAATGATAATTAGATAAAATATTCAGCCATAATTAACAATAAACAGGGTACCTAAAAGGGTAACGAATGAGGTAACTGGAAAAAGCTAACAGGCATTTTAATTAATTAATATTGAAATATAGATGGGTTAGTAACTATAAATAAATCATAAAAATCTATTCTAATTTGCTTTAACTTTGTTAAATTTTGTCCTAAATAAGTAATTTATAACTAAAAATTAAAATTTTGAAAAAGTAATTGTATTATTAATACATGGAGAGAAGAGTTACAGTTGTGACAACTAAACACGTTTAGTAGCAGAAATACATAGAGAGCGATAGTAGCGCCCCTGGCGGTTTAGTTCCTGTTTAGTTACTCTGACTGAACGTACAGTCGTTCCTACTATTATATAGTAGATGCGACTGTTATTTTTGTCCGTCGAAAATTAACTAAACTGTTTAGTTATCAGAACTGAACCGACAGTCGCCTTCACTATTCTCTTCTCTCCGTGTATGTTAAGTTCTGACAATAAATGAATAAAATTATTATAATTAGTATGAAAAATTAATAGAAAGTGTTTTTCAGTTGTTGGACAAAGTAATATGTGCAATTCGTGGCGAACAGCGATTTTCGCTCGCTTGATTGCTGCTCTCGAGCAGCAAACTTCAAGCTCGCGAGAAATCGCCCTTGTTCTCCACTCGTTGCACAATATACTATTTAGACAAACAAAAAAATTTCGAAAATTTTAAAATCAAATTTTAGGATTTTTGGAGTTTTTTTACCGTGTCGCACTCTAAAATCATCCAGGCCATTATTGCTTAAAAAGTAAGACTGTTAAAGAAGTTAAATAAAAAATTGTGATGTACCGCTTCAACGATCCAAAAAGAAAAAAATGTTAAATGTAAAAATAAAAATTTTTGGATTTTTCTTTGGAAATAATTTTATTACATCGATTTCAGGCTTGTATTCAGAAAACTCCTAAGTATTATTTTGTAATAAATTAAATAAATAATTAATTAGTTGACCATTCGGATACAACATAATAATGTAGGTACCGGGTAGGGTTTTTGAGTTATTTACCGTAACACACCTTGAAATCATGTCGAGCAAAATTTTGTTATTAGTAGATCACATAAGAGAATGAAATGAGAAAATACATAAAAATGTCACTTTAATAGAACTAAAAAATTTTTTTTTGAAAATTTCGAAAAATTTTCATTTTTAAAATTTAAAAAAAAAAAGATTTTTGGAATTTTTTGAAAAAAAAAATTTGAAAATTTTTTTTGGAATCTCTTTAATTGTCTTTTCAACATATCCAAAGCTGATTAAAATACATACAGTAGTTTTTGAGGAAAATGCGTTTTTCGATTTTTTCCCCTCCATAAGTTCCAAAAAACTTAAAATTTTAAGTTAAAAATTTGAAAAAGTTATTTTTATGTGGGTAGGAATGAATGGGACAAATATATTCGGGTCATTTTTTCCATACTTATTTAGCTATACCCTATCACATTAATATGGCCCATATGTATATATGTGCATTACCGTACGTGACAAATAGCATGACCATGGTTTTTGACATTTTACTCAAAAACCATATTTTTAAAAAATTTGAAAAAAATATATGTTAAAGGGGACATTATAAGGTACTTTTTACAACAAAAGAGAAAGTGGTCACTTTAAAAAATAACCCTAAAAAAAAATTTTGAAAATTTCAAAATTTCTTTTTGAAAATTTTTTTTGAAAAAAAATTTTGATTTTTTTTTCCTAAAATCGCCTTATCTATATTTACAACCTCTTAAAATTTCATTAAAATCGGTTCAGTAGTTTTCGAGAAAAATAAGTTTTTTGATTTTGCTTTCCCCCTCCATAACTCCCCCAAAAATGCGAATTTTGAGTTCAAAATTGCAGAAAGTTATAGTCATATGAATAGTAACATATGGGCCAAATTTGAGAAAAATAGAAGCGGGGGCACTTTTTGCATACTTAACCCTCTAAGCCCTTTAGTACAGTAAAAGCTTATCACATTTTCGCTTTAAACATTTAAATTGGAAATAGCATTTAGAGTAAAAATATATTTAAACCATTTTATTCTATAAAAAATTGCCAAAAATAAACAAATTTTTTTATAAAAATATATTTTGAAAAACATGATAACAAAAGTATGTACTATATTTATTATAATACTAGCATAAATAACGCGCGCTAAAGCGCGCGTGATGTTTCTTTTTTTTAATTGACATTGAAAAATTCAATTATTTACAAATATTCTACACAAAATATACTTAAATATATAAAAATAAAAAAATATTATTAAATTAAAAAAATAGTGAAAAAATAAAGAAGTATAATATTATCTATCCAACCATTAAAAAAACAAAAGCATAATCATGACTAAATTCAGGTGTAGACAGACTGGACAGAATAAATGAATGAATACGACGATTATTATTATAGTTAATAGTTAATAATAATAATAATAATTGGCTGCCAATGCTCTGAATTGTTGCTTGGGTGTTGCTGAAAGCTGAAGAACATTCTGATTGATATAGATTTTTAAATTAACTTATAAGTAGTAGCACCTCCACCCGTACGTAATCACTATTTCTCTATAAATTTATTCAGGGAAGTCAGGAAAAGTTAGCAAAAAGTCAGGAAATTTGGTCAAAAGTACTAAAATAATATTCAATTTCAAAAATTCACAAGAATATTCTGAATGTTCTATTCAGTACCTGTGGACAAAAAGTCCAAACCAAAATGTCCAAGACATAAAGTCTAAAGTCAATGAAGTCCAAAAAACATAGTTTATGTTGGATTTTTGGATTGGACTTTATGTCTTGGTCAAAATGTCCAAATCCAAATTTTCAAAATTATAAAGTATTAATGTCGTTTTAATCGTTCTATATTAATTTTAAAATTTGAAAGTTAAAAAGTATAAAATAATATATAATTTAATTAGACCAGAAAAAACCGAGAATAAGACCGGAATTTTATGCAGAACCGGGAATTTTTTCACCAAATTAAAGAAAGCTTTATTATTTTCATTTGTTTTTAAAATATCGCTTTTTATTTCAATTTGTATAGATATTTGTACTGTTCTCCAAATTTGAATTAATTTAAAATAATTAATTTGATAGTTTTTGCATCTAAAAACTTTTTTTATTTTAATTATAATTATTGAATAATAATATAATTTTTAGATGCAAAAACTATCAAATTAATTATTTTTAATTAATTCACATTTAGAGAACAGTATAAATATCTATAAAAATTAAAATAAAAAGCGATATTTTAAAAACAAATGAAAATAATAAAACATTTTTTAATTTAGTGAAAAAATTCTCGGTTCTGCATAAAATTCTTGTCTTATTCCCTGTTTTATAACTTTATAACTTCTCTGAAACAGGGTTGCCACGCAACCTGGAAAACTGGAATAACAGGAAATGTCAGGGAATTTTTATAAACCTTGAAAAAAACCTGGAAAAGTCAGGGAATTTTGATTGGAATCCTGGAAAATTATTGTTTTCTAAAGTTATTGTGCTTATTCTTGAAATCTAATTTTTCTTTAATTCAATTTTCTTAATTCAATTTTAAAAGAGTTGCCTTTATAATTTTTCTTCGCAATAATTCAATTATTTTCATAAATAATAAAAAAATTTATAGATTTACAATTATTTTCATAAAATAATAAAACTCATATCGCAAAATTTCAATTATTTTTAATACAATTTTAATGGAATTTCTCGAAAAATGTATAATTATTCTTAAAAATTTTATTCAAATTCATCAAAGAAATTCAATTATTTTCAAAAGTAATAAAATTCTTAGCAGAAATTCAATTATGGTCAAAAGTTTTAAAAAAGTTACAGTCATTTCAATTATTTTTGTAAATATTAAAATTTTTCTCTAAAATTCAATTATTTTCAAAAATTTTAATAAAATTCTTGTCAATATTTCAATTATTTAATAAAATTCTTGACAAAATTTCAATTATTTTCAAAAACTTTTCTCAAATCAATCAAATTTTTTACAGAGATTCAATTATTTTTAATACATTTTTAATCTAATTTCTTGAAAAATGAAATTATTCTTAAAAATTTGATTGAAATTCGTCAAAAGAATTTTAATTACCTCTTTAAAAATTTGTTGATAAAATCCTTTAAATGAGAGTTAAATTTTAAAAAAACATTCAATTCTTCAAGAAAAATAAATTTTTTTTGTATTTAAATAATTGAATTGTCGTAGAATTTTCTAATACTTAATAATTGATTCAAATATGAATTTCAGTTAAAACTTTAGATAATAATTGAGTTTTGAAAATGTTTGAAATTATAATCTTTGATGTTGAATGTTTGATTTTTTCATACTTTTAACTTAAAATTGTGTAGATTTAATTTTTTTGTAAAAGTTGAATTAAATTTTTTTGAACTTATTATTTCAAGTTTTTATTTTCTAATATAATTATATTTGATTGAAGAATCTCCGAATACCTGAATAATCGATGAAATTTCGTAAAATTCAATTGTAAACAAAAGGATTTGAAAATGTTGAAAGAAATTTTCCAGAAATTATTAATAATAATTAATTTAAACTTTATAAAGAAGAATTTTAGTTAAAAATTGTGAAAAACAATAATTGAATTAAAATAATGAAAGTAATTTTGAATAAGTTACAGTAACAATATTCTTATAATAGGTATAAAATGATGATTTTGTCCGTCCAAAATTTTTAATTATTTTAAAAAATGAAGATATCGATTGCTCCGAGTCGAAAACTCGGAGTGATTGGTATTTTCATGTTTTATAACAATTTTTTTATAAGATGTTTAATTTCAAAAAGGTTTGAATTAAAAATTTTGTAAAATATAAATGTAGTTTTAAAAACCTGGAAAAATTCCGTTTTTTAACCTGGATAACCTGGAAAAGACAGGGAATTTGAAATGAGCAAAAGCGTGGCAACCCTGCTGAAATTTTTATAATTTAAAATTTATAAATGTTCAAATAAATTATAAATTTTTAGTACTTGAGCAAATTTAATTTTTATTGCTTATTAAGGAAATAATTAATTATTCAATTATTTTCAATATAGTTTGAATAAAATTGAAAAATCAAATTTTCAATTATAATTTACTATAAACAAAAAAGATTATTTTTAAAAAAAATTTTCTCTTTCGGATGTTTTTTAGTTTGGATTCTACATTCTTATATTCTTTAGCATTGAAAAGATTTTATTTATTTCAAACTCATCTTATTTTTAACAATAATTGAACTTTATAGATTTAAAATTGAATTTTTTCATTTATTTTTTTAATTAATAAAATGGATATTGTTTTCTTTATTTATTTTTTATTATTATTTCGATAAATATAGTTTTTAACAAATAGAAAATTTTGTAAATATTTTTTCCAAAATAAATTAAAAATTTCTTAAACAAAATTTGATTTATAACTTTTTTTCTACTTACGTACTTTGTTTATAAATTATTGTAATTGAAAAGCAAAAAATGTACAAAATATTTTCTACTTTCTTATTTTAATTTCCCAACAATTTTTTAATTTAAAAAAAAAAAATTGCTGTATTTATAATTTTGATTTGTCAATCAATTTCATATTGAAAAAAAAGAAAATATTTTACGTGAAAAATAACAATTATTTGTTAAGTACGTCTAAATTGTTGGTTACAAAATGCTAATTTTTTTCGAAACAAAGGAAATAATGAAAAATAACATTAATAATTTTTTTCGAATAATGAATATATTATTGAATTATTTTAAAAATAAAAATAACATTTCTAAATAAAATAAATAAATACCTATTATTAAATTTAAAAAGTAAGAGTAAAAAATAAAGAAAAATAATATTATCTATCAAAACATAAAAAAAAACAAAAGCATAATCATGACTAACTTCAGGTGTGGACAGACTGGACAGAATGAATGAATGAATACGACGATTATTATAGTTAATAATTAGAAATTATTATTGTTATTAGCGCATAAAACAATACGGAAATAAAGAAAAATTAAATGAAAGTTTAATTTCAAATTGAATTCTTTTTGTCGCAGTATTTATTTTAAATCACTACGCGAATAATAAAAATACAAACTTGGGGAAACATTAAAAACACGTATTAAAAAATTTAATTTAAAAATTATTTTTCGCTTAATTTTCATTGAGAAACTATAAGATTTCTGCCATATAATCAGATCCAAAAATACCATTGAACCGAATAATTTTGTTCACTCAACTGTTTGGTGCTCGTTGAGCGCAAGTTTATCTACCGATTGCTACGAAAGAGAAAAATGGACGATTGTCATAAGTATGATTGTGTCAAAAAAACGAAAAAGTTGATTTTAACGAAAGAGAAAAAAAATTAAAGAGAGAGAGAAAAAAGAGAAAGAGTCAAAGGGGTTTTGGATTGAGATGGAGGGGAAACGGAAGTTGTGATTTAAATCTACACGGGTAGCTCACTGTAAAGTTCATTAGATTTAAATATTTATGAGACTTCGAGGTAGAGTCTGTTTGAAACCTCGAGAGAAACGACTTGCTTCTTTCGTTTCCTAAGAGAACGGAAATTTACAATGTGTACAAGTAAAAAATACAAAAAAATCAGAGAAAACTGCTTCTTCACTAAAAGACGAGAATATTTTATTTGATTTCTGATGTCTAAATATAAAATTCTAAAAAATACAGAATACTTACCCCGAAAATATCAATAACAATAATTATTCTTATCAAAAAAATGATGAAAAAATTCACTATTATAAAAAAAGAACGCAGTTTACCATCAGCAATAAAAACAGAAAATAGAAAAAAATTATTTTAAAAATATAATAATAACACAGGCCGACTAAATTTTACCAACTGCATGTTGCCTAAAATGTTATAGCCGATTCTTACAGGATTTTGTCCGTAGAATACGAATATGACCTTGAAAATATTGGACTGGCTCTAGTTTTTAATCAATTTACGTTTCAATATACAAAATATGCATTTTTGGCATTTTTTGAATGAATGTACAACAATACACCGAAACAGTAAATCTGTCCGCATAGCACCAAATGAAAGCTTACACACTGCTCTCAATATACAAAAAACAAAAAATTTAATTTATGTACACAGTAACCTATAATGTCAAAAGAGACATTCGCTGTTCCACAAACATATTGAAAACAACAGTACAGTAATTAGTCTCTCTAGGGGCTTTTGTGGTCGCTACTTACTGATGTGTATTCAGATTTTAATATTCAAAATGGCGGATCTAATATGGCAGAATTTTTTTTAAATTTTACATTTTTATTTAAAAAGGCGTAAATTATCTTTAAAAATTTGGTCCGACACTTGTATTTTTTATATTTCATAGCAGATTTGTAAGCAGCGATTATAAAAATTCCAGAGACACTAATTTTTACTTGAATTACCTTACATGGTCAAAAGTAAGGTTAATTTTAATACATTTATGGAACAGCGTATGTTTCTTTGGACATTATAGGTTAAAGTTTACATAAATTACATTTTTTTGTTTTTGGATATTCAAGAGCAGTGTTTAAGCTTTCATTTGATTCTATGCGGACAAATTTACTGTTTTTATGTATTGTTGTACATTCATTCAAAAAATGCCAAAAATGCGTATTTTGTATATTGAAACGTAAATTGATTGAAAACTAGAGCCAATCTAATATTTTCAAAGTGAAACTCGTATTCTGCGGACAAAATCCTATAAAAATCAGCTTCTATTGGTTAGGCCACAAAATTTTGTTGGCCTGTGTAATAGGGAAAGTGTGTGTATTATCGTAAAATTTTGAATAAGTCACACTTGCAAGTGGTTTAAAAATTATAAATGAATACATATGGTTTTGAATTTTATTTTAAATGGTCATTTTAAATATTTAATATTTTAATAAATGATTAATAATGCAAGACTCATATGCTTCTAATCTCGCGGGACTTATTATGACTTCAAGGAATTATTGCACGCCAAATATCGTGAATAATTTATTTCTTGCTTTTTGGATTTTTGCAATAGTTACTGAATTGAAATATCGTAACTGTTAAACATTTAAAGGAATAATAATAGTTTTTAAAAATAAAAATATAACTATCGCAATAATTTAAATTAAATACGCTACTCACAAAGCACAACATTTGCAAGAAATTCGCATTGCGAACTCGCTGGGGAGTTGTAGTGCGAATTCGCTGCGAAATTGAAAACGGTATTAGCTGTAAACTTTAAATTCAAAATCGCTAAAAAATTGAAATATTAATTAGCAGCGAATTATTTCGAAGTTATATGTAATAAGTTCAAAAATTATCACTAGTATTTTTTATATAGGTTATGGATATAAATTTGCTTAAGAAAATAAAACAAATATTTGTTAAATATTTCAAATGTTTTTATAAATAAATACACAAATTAATTTTTGCTTATTTTATTATTTCGTTCCATGTTGTATCGCTGAAGCAAATTTTTAATTTGTAAATTAATTGAATAAAAGCTAAAAATATAATTTTTGATAAATATACAATAGATTTGCAATAAAAAAAAGCAAATTACAATAAAAATAAGTAATCACTTTATAAACTATAAACTAATTTGCCTTAAAAAGGTAATACTGTAACCATAACAAAATAGTTCAATGAAATATAAATCTGAATTGAAATATAAATTTTAATTAGTCTTTAACAAATGTTTATTCAACACGATACTTATCGTTTAATGAATACTAGAACCTAACGGCGTGCGTCGCGCGCCCACTCCTAATCATTTGAGACAGACGAAAACCTTAATTTAAGAACACAATAATTATGCAAGATTATTTCACTAATTGTGATTTTTTCATCAGTTTATTGTAACTTTTATTTATACTTATATTATACTATAATGTCAAAGATATTTTTGTTGGGGCAAAGGCGCTATGTGAGACAAAAATGTTAATTTTAAAATATCTTCTTTATTTCCTGTCTAAACTAAAATTTAGTTTTAATGCATTCAGACCAATTGATTAAAAAAAGAGAAACCTAAAAATATCAAATATTTTACGAAATATAACAAAAAATTGTTTCGCAAAAATAAAATAATAATTTTACTAAACGAACTGGTGTGGTGTTTTAATTTAATTTTATATCTAAATATTTAAAATTTAAAGTAAAAAAAGTTTGTTGTGCGAGGCAAAGAAAATATTGAAAATTATTTGGTTAAAATCAATTTAATATTCGAACATTCTATTTATTACTATTTATTAATTTAATGCCACATAAATAATTTTTTAAAACGTGAAATAAATAGTGCGAATATCAGCACCGCACCTAGAAACTGTAAGAAATTAAGTTTCGTGATAATCATACACGTTATCGTTTGATGTAACAAATTTTTAAGAACACAATCTAAAAAAGAAGTCGCTCTTACAATGAGTAAAGTGATTCGGAAGTGTAAAAGTAGTGTAGAATTTGAGTTTGAAAAGGAAACTTTTTTCGTACTGCTTTGAACATTAAAATTGATTGTCTTAATTTAATGAAGTGATTATTTGAACTCAAAAAAAAAATTGTGGTAGCTGCCACAAAAAGTTGCAAGTCACCATGAGTGGACCACTGTTTATAACCATAAGTGGACTGCAAACATTGCGAAACACACATGGTCTGAAGCTGCATAAGCATAAAATTTGTATTAATATATCAAAAATATTAAAATTTTTCTTAAAAATAAAAAAATCAAAGCACAAAACAATTTTTTACTCTCCCATACTTTTTTGTTCTTTCCCGTACTTTGCCAAACATAGAAAATTCAGAAATTGAATTTTCATATTTAATATTTTCCAAAATACTATTTTTCAAATCTCCAATTCTTTGATGAACTTTTTCGAACTTGGCCGAACTCCAAAAATACAAAATTTCAATTTCATATCTAATATTTTTCAAAAAACTATTTTTTAAATCTCCCATAATTTGCTGTACTTTCCCGTACTTTGCCGAACTCAAAAAAGTCGGATTTTTAATCTTCTAATTTAAGATTTTAAAAAATACTCTTTTTCTCCTATCCCATACTTTTCTGTACTTTCCCGTACTTTGCCAAACTCCAAAAATTCAGAATTTTTGTTTTCATAGTTAATACTTAAAAAAACTTTTTTTTTGTTTTCCATACTTTGTGGCCGTTCAAAAAATACGTAACGCTATTCTTCAGAAATTTGGACCCCCCCTCCCCCACGTAACACAATGTTATATACATTAGCGCCATTTTTTCTCCTTACCGTAACAACTTGCTTGACTCCCCCTCCCCCCAAAACACGTTACGTATTTTTTGAATGGCCCCTTTGCTGTACTTTCCTGTACTTTGCCAAACATAGAAAAATCAGGATTTAAATTTTCATAGTTAATATTTTCCAAAATACTATTTTTTAAATCTTCTATGCCTTGCTTTTCATATTTAATATTTTCCGAAAAACTATTTTTTAAATCTCCCACACTTTGCTGTACTTTCCCGTACTTTTCCAAACTCCAAAAATTCAGAAGTTTTATTTTCAGAGTTAATATTTAAAAAAAAACTTTTTTTAGTTTTCCATACTTTGCTGTACTTTCCTGTATTTTGCCAAACGTAGAAAATTCAGAATTTGAATTTTCATAGTTAATATTTTCCAAAATACTATTTTTTAAATCTTCTATTCCTTGTTGTACTTTCTCGTACTTTGCCGAACTCCAAAATACAGAATTTCATATTTAATATTTTCCGAAATACTATTTTTTAAATCTCTAATACTTTGCTGTACTTTCCCGTACTTTGCCGAACTCCAAAAATATTTTTTTATTTATCCATGCTTTGCTGTACTTTCCTGTACTTTGCAGAACTCAAAAAATACAGAATTTAAATTTTCATATTTAATATTTCACAAAAAAACCGACACATAGGAAAAGTGCTTTAAAAGCCGTACTTTAATGTACTTTGACCATAACATTCTGTACTTTAAAGGATTTTGCCTATACTTCCTTTTCGACGCGGGCAACTATTAAAATTTCTTATTGATTAGTTTTAGAATAATTGAAAACAAAGACTGCATTAATTAATTGCTTAATTTAAAAATGCATTGACTATATGGTGGATTGGTCGAATTGCAATGGCCTTGCTCTTAATCTTGATAAAACTGAAGCAATGGTGTTTGCAACTGGCAGCAATCCTTCAATTGAGGCTCCCAATTCAAGAACCGGTCGGACGCTCGGACGACACGCGCAAGTACCTGTCGGGTAGCCGGGCGGGGCACAGCGGCGCTCACTGCCCCCCGACTGGTATTAGCGCGTGTCTTTCGAGCGTCCGACCGGTTCTTGAATTGGGAGCCTCAATTGATACTCTTTCTCCTCTTACAGTAAATGGTACTTCTATAGTATATAAGAAATTGGTAAAAGGATTTTGGAGTTATTTTGGACAGAACCTTGTCTTGAATAGAAAATGTTTTTGAAATTTCCCGTAAAATTTTTATTGTTCTGTAACAACTTTATAAAAACAAAGAATCCCTTCCTACATCAACACGTATAATTTTGGTTAAATCGTTAATTCTCCCTATTTTTGATTATTGCTATCCGGTATACGGCGATGTCACAGATGAATTAAATGATAAGTTGGAAAGACTTTTCAATGCATGTATTCGTATTATTTTTAATTTACCTAAGTTCGAGCACATTACACAATACAGAATTAAGTGTGGGTTGTTGACAGCTGCGACAAGAAGGCAATTTTTCATAGGTAATTTGTTATATTCGATAGTAAAATTTCATCATACCCGAATAATTTCTTTGAATTTAAAAATACATATGAATTGAATAATAGGCTTCGAGAAAGAAGAGCTATCATGAAAATACACGCACATAGAACCTGTACAATGCAAACATCTTTTATTGTCAGGGGTGCTCGGCTTTGGAATAAATTACAGAAAGGAATGACAAATGTTCATAAACCTTGAAGGGCTCATTAGCACTAGGAACTGTTTAAATAAATAAAAAATGTACATCTATAATTGTAAACCTATAGCTTTCCCCCCCCCCTCTCCCCTATTACTGTTATACTTATATTGAGCTGAAGAACGTAACATTTAAACATTAACGAAAATAAAATCCTGATTATTAGTGGCTATTAAAATTTGTTCTCATTATGCTTATAACCAAATAAATGGGCGTCAAAAAGTAAGTCAAAAAAAGTTCGAAGAGTTTTAAAAGCTATTAAACTATTATTTAAAAAAATATTAAATATTCTAAAAATAATATATATATATATATATATATATATATATATATATATATATATATATATATATATATATATGTACAAATATCTTTCTGTCTTATATATAGTAATGATGTTATCACTCGGTCGATAAACTAATAAAAACGATGAAATAATCGATCACTCCTTTTTTTATCTTTCTGTCTTCTTCTTTCTAGATAAGTAACATAAAACTTTTAATGATAAATAAAATTAGACTGTCTCTCTTTACCTAATTTGCATATTTACTCGTTTCATAAAAGGATATAATGTCGATTTTACTCCGACACACAAATAAAATTTAAATATATTACACATACACGTACAATTAAATATATAAGATGATCAAAAATATAATAATTAATAAAGAAAAATTGTTTTAGATCGTATACAATCGAAATATATAACAAAATATAAATTTCTAAAAGAAAAATTTAACAAGTCGGAATTTAAGAAGATCATTTAGTCAGATATAAAATGGCAATGAAGAAGACAGAGATAAAATATAAGTATACAAATCTCATCCTTTGACGTTTTTCCACGGAAGTGAAGCTTTAGCGTGGGTTTTGTCCCTTGGCGCCAAAATGTGACGAGTGTGCTGGGCAGGTACAGTTCTGGATTCCGACGTCTTTTCCTCAAGAGTATTCTCTTATTCCTTTCATCGATAATAGTGCGGATCAATTTCTAGTTGATATTATGTGACTTGATTTTGTTATTACATTATAGAGAAAGCATGTTTATCGGCGAATTAACAAGATTGTTAAAAGAAGTAATTACATAAAATAAGGCAGTTATATAAGTATATAGGTTGACAAACTTAATACTAAATTTTTGGCTCTACAGAACGGCTTGAAATGAGGAGTACTCGCATTTGCCTGGACCACCTGTCTAATGGGTTTTCTCGCCAGAGGAGAGGGAAACTGTAGAAAACCTTTCCTGAGTACAACGGGCTTATCGACAGCCGAGTTTTAATTGTGTGTATCGGACAATAATCGACAGTCCACATCATTATACTTCGACGTCAAACCTCCCGCTTGATATATCACGAAAGAAGTGAGAAAAACATCAGGCTATAGCGAGAATCGAAGCGCGGTCACCAAGTACTAATTCTGTACTCAGGTGTTCTTGACCTCGGCGATCGCAAGCTACGGAGTCTCACTACCGTGATATACCATCGATAAAAAACTTTATTATAATCTTAAATTAATGCTTGAAACTTTACATGCTAGGCCATTTTGAAGTCCAAAATCGTTTACAGCGCATTAAGATAAATTGAAAACCACTCCAATAACCAAAAAAACAAAATAAATTTTCTAAGGCCTTTTTACAACCACTATTTTCAACATCTTCCAATTTTTTTATTTTGGCATTATCGGTCTTAAAGTGTCCGATTTAATCTTTAATTTAAAGCTACATAGAAGTTTCTATCACGTCAGGTTAAGGAGAAAAAAATACTTAAATCCATCAAAAGTACATTTTATGTTGTGTTATCCCCCACTTTTCTCAATATATGTTACTTTTTTATCTTACGCATTTGGGTCTTAAAGTGCACGAATAAATCTTTAATTTGAGACTAAGAAGAAGTCTTTAGCACATCAGGTTTTTGAGAAAAAAATATTGAAAACCTTTAAAAACACGTTTTTTTGGTGTTTACCCCCACAATTCTCAAAATCCTGACGAGATCAAGCTGATTATTTCCAAAAAGGGAAATTTGGCACCTAGATTAGAGAATCCATTGTACCAAGCTCCAGCTCGCTTGTTTACAACAACCCATTAGAGTTCTGTTGTTCTTCAGAAGTCCAGTATTTCCTTTATAGATAGGTTGCTCACCTGCATATAGGGTCTATAATTGCTTGACCCCAGCTGGATAGTCTGATCCTAGCTAACGTCAGACATTCAGATAATATGTGAGACAATATCTCGTCAATGGTTTTAACTTTAATCTTATCGAGTTTTAGGAGATCGCTCACATTCCTCTTGTTAGGTACTAAACCCAACAGAGTCTTCGCTTGCCTTCTAACCCCAATGCCTGCTTAATACTTCTCATGTTCCCTTTGACCCCATTTTTTTAATGGGTCCCTTAACCAGGTACGGCATTACTGCCACTGCTGGTTTAGGACCTAAAAAAACCGTTTCAGAACCTATTTTTGCCCAAACTTCCACCCTTTCATTGCCCTTTATTCCCGAGTGACCCGGTACCTAGATCAACGAAAGTTTATTTACAGAACCTAACTCATCTAGTACGCTGCTGCTTTTACAGACAAGCTTCGATTATATTTTGGGATACTTTAGAGCCTCAAATGTCCCTTTTTGAATAGACATTTGGGCACAAGTTAAAATCACACAAACCTCGGTCTGCCAAACCGTGGCATATTGTCCTAGCGACTCAGTTACTTTAATACATCCATTTCTTCGATATATTCCGAACCTGCAAGTAGAAAACCCTTCTTCCAATCCACTATGGAAGGTTTTAGTATTTTAAAACGGGGTTTTACATTTCACACCTCTTGATCATCCTATCTTGCACCATACTTAATTCTGGAATTGATAGGATTGAACGTAGAAGCTTGGTGCGTTTACCACTTGACCACAGCAATATATAGAGGTACTTTGGCCAGTATCAATCCCAACGCCGCTTCAGGCGTGGTCCTTATGGCCCCTGTAATACCTCTAAAAACCATTGCTTGGAGTTGGTCTAGTTTCTCTTTAACCGTGATCAGTCCTAGTGAAAACTACAGTATTCATTTTCTCTGGGTTCCCAGAAACTCCAGTCTGACCACGAATTCTTGACAATCTTGAGTACACATTCCATAAGCTCTAAAAGGGTCTCAATTAAGTGCCCCCTTATAATTATAAGGAAATCATCGGCATAGCTTTGCGTATAATATCCCTGGTTATTAAGTTTCCTAATCAACTTGCCTGCCACTAAGCACCACAATAGAGGAGAAAGAACTCCTCCTTGTGGACATCCTTTTGAGACAACGCCTGTTAACCTAGCCTCATCGTACTCTGTTTCGAGGGCCCTTTCGCGAAGCATGCTGTCGATCCATTTAATTAGTGGTTCAGGCACACCTCGCTAGAAGTATTAGCAAATGCACCTTTAATATCAAGAAAAGTACCCACCGTATAACCACCACTGCCAATTTGCTTCTCTATTCTACCTACAGCAGAGTGGAGGGCTTATTCTACTGAGAAACCTGTTCTATACGCATGTTGTCCTGAGTGCAAGGAATAATCCCTCAGACACTCCTGTCAGATAAAATTATCCACCGGCTTCTCTAACACCTTTAATATAAAGGAGGTTAGACTAATTGGTCTAAAGTCCTTTACATTAATACACCCTGTGCGACCGGCCTTCGAAATAAACGCCACTCTTGTCCTTTTCCAAGACTCTGGTGTATAACCAAGATCAATACACGCTCTAATAATTTTACACAGGGGTAATCTAATACAGTGACATCCTCTTTGTAAAAGGACCGGATATATACCGTCCTGGCTGCTAGTTCCCAGTGATCTCGGTTTCTTTGGGTCTTACCTGGACCCACACCAAAGTCATGAATCTGTCTTTCTTTAAAGTCCGGGAAATTAGTTTCCATCAGATACTCTAAGCAGTCCTTTTTATTTTGAGCATATTGCTTATTTGATAACTTAATGGTAGATAATTTTGCTAAAGGGTCTTTAGCCAGAATCTTATGGAGTCTTGATGCTTCTGGGATTCTTTCGATTCCTTCGCAAAAACTCCTCCACTTAACACCTCGTGCTTTCTTTACCTTTTTCTTATAAGAATTACAAGCTGCATGGTAAGCCTCCCATGCTTGCTGATTCTTACGTTTCTTGGCTTTATTAAAAATCTTTCTTATTGTTTGCCTGTGAATTTAATTCTTCATTCGTAGTGTCCTTATTTGGTCCCACGAGTATTTGATCCATTCTTAAAGAGCCTAGATCTAAGGATAAGGCTAAATATATCCAAGAGGTCGCCTGGTATCTTGGAGTCTCGTTTAAGATACCTCCGTTTGGAGACCCACCATAAGGATGGGGCGTCCAGAAGGGCAAAAACTGCCATCAAAATTGACATTAATTTTGAGAGGAGAAACTACAGGTCAACTCTTAACCTGTAGGTCAGAAAATCTTGAAACAGCGGCAGCGACGATATCTTTTTATCTACATTTACATTTTTTAATACATAATTTAAAATTTATTTGAGTTTATTGAAATAAATAATTTTAGTAGATTTTTAAAAAATAGATGTAAGTTTATAACAACATTCATTGATTAAAACTTAGGTTAAATTTGACTTATCAATTAACATGTAGGACGAAAATTTGGTCAAAATGCACCTACATTTTGATTGTAGAGTACGATTCCTTAGCGGATCCTAATAAAGTTGCTTTTTTGATATCTATTCTACTTTGGGCAGTCCTTATGGGGCTTCTGTTTGATCTATAGAAACCAGATTTTGATGGAACTGTATAACAGATAATTTTTTCCTCACATTTTGCCGTGTAGGTCAAAACTGCCCTCAAAATTAAACCTAAAATTTTTAGCAGAAGTAGGTCAAATATAGTAATTAAGTTTTGACCTGTAAGTCAAAACAGCCCTTAAAATTGACATAAATTTTGAGAGAAGGCGGTATTATTTGTCAATTTTAGATGAATATGTGCTGTTATTGCGCCTCTGTTTGACCTTCAGATCAGAGAATAGGTCAATTAGACGTAGATTTTGATGCAATGTAATGCCGTTACTGTATCTTTTTCTTGTCTATACGTCAAGAAAGTAGGTCAAATTAGACGAAAATTTTGACGTAATATAGGGCCGTTATTGCACCTATTTTTGTATCTCAAAAGAAAAAAAATTATTTTCAAAATACAAAAATGTAGAGAGAGTAAAACTTTCTATTAGAATACTAGAATAGTATTCTAGTCTCTCGTCAGTACCAACTGCTACAAAATACTTACTTGTAACAATTGTTTATTATTTATTTATAAAAGAAAATTACCATATATCACGGTGGAGCCCATTTTCTCCGTCTGATTATTTTGAGTAATGTCCTTCTTAAATTTTATGTAATTAAGTTAAGTCTTAAAGTTTAAAACAACCTGTTAAAATGTCGGCCTCTATTACAAATCTGTGCAAAGCCTTCTCTCTAAGACGTGTGCCATTACACGACTTTAAAGGCTTCCTCAGAAGCATTATCGGTGCTCCAATTTTGATATTTAACTCGTGAGCTGGCAATCCTGGAGCAGTTACTGATTCAAAAAATTCTACAGGGTAATGTATGAAGTTGTCATCATTCGTAGGCGTATTTATTGAAAGGTATTGTCTTTCTTCCGCCTCAAAAGAAGACAATATTTTGTTATTAATAAGTGCTGCTTGTTTATTTGTTGGTGTAAGAATAGCTCTGTCACACAACCAACAATTTTCAATATTTGGCAATTGATCAACCCCTGGAAATACGTTGTTAATTAATTTATCCTGAGATGTAACTGAAGTACAAAGAGATGACAAATTTTGAGATCGACAAATCCATTATTTTTTTCTACATCCCCTTGGTTAATTTTCAACAGAAGATCAGAAAATTGTTGAGCCTCTTGCCCTCCTTGAAGTTGTACCCTCATATTAATTGATAGAGAAAGGCGGTGTATTTTTGTCCAAATAAAAGGTTTTTTAACATGTGTTAAAAAACCTTTTATTTCATCTGCTCTAGTTCCTCTAGTGACTACTGGAAGGGTTTGACGAAAATCGCCGGAAAATAATATCGTTAAACCTCCCATGTCAGAAGTATTGCAACGAATATCCTTAAAAGTACGGTCTAATGCTTCAATGCTCTTTTTGTGAGCCACTATGCATTCATCTCATACTATAAGAACACATTCCTTAAGCACTTCGGCCACCGTAGAGTTCCTAGACACAGAGAATACTGGGGTTTAATTTGTTTAATGTTAATAGGTATTTTGAACATGGAATGCGCAGTTCGTCCACCAGGAAGAAGTGTGGCAGGGATTCCTGAAGACGCACCAGCAATAGCAATTTTACCTTGACCTCGAACTTTAGCAAGAATCAGTTTTATCAAAAATGTTTTTCCAGTTCCACCAGGAGCATCAAGGAAAAACATTTTAGATGAATCAGAATTAATGCTAAAAAGTACACTCTCATAAACTGCGATTTTTTCATTTGAAAGTTTAGACTCGTTTTCACTTATAAATGACAAAAGCTTATTTACATTATAACTCGTCTCTCTAATAAAATCTGCATTCCCCTGCTGATTCGTTACGGCTGATGAAGGAAGATGACAATCATTTAGAGTTTTATGTCCAATTCGCATAGTAACCTCTTCTCTTCTATACTTGCCGAGCACAAACCATAAAGGTGAGGAGCATTCTCAAAAGTGGTACTTTCAATTGATCTTTGCGCATCTCTTAAATAGTCTTCTGCAAGTGAATCACGAAACTTGAGCCATAAGTCTGAAGGATCACTCAAGTCACAGAAGACTACCATGATAGCAAACAATTCTCTTAATTTTTTGAACTGTTACATAAAGCAGCTTCTCTTAATGCGTCCTCCCAATGATCCTGTAGTGTATAAAGTATGATTATATGGCTGTGTGCGTGTGTGTTGGCGAAATAAAGATAGTGTGGAAGATCCTCTGCGAGTGCGCAGAGAATCTTCCACAATAATGCCAATTTGTAATTTCGTGATTGGCGCAAGATAATTTCCCGCCTAATGCAAAGAGGGAAAATGCGGGAAAGACAGATTACCTCGGGAACTCGAACGTGTCGGATGTTCTGTAAAAAATCCGTTGAACCATTTTTTAATTAATAAAATCGGAGTCAAATGTACTTATGTGTATTACTTTGCCATCCAACTTCCTACAATTTCAGAAGTGGGTTACGCGTGAGATCAGACTTTTTTTTTCTCCTTAAAATTGGTCGATAAATTCGCCCGCGTGAACCGAAATACTTAAGATGGCCGTCTAACCACGCGGAGTTTTCTTTGCGAGGCGTCGTTGTCGAGTGCTGTGTGAGGATGTTTTTCTTTTCGTAAAGTGTAAAGTTAAACTTATGTGTAGTGGAGCTTACGAACTGTTTTTAAGTGATGCCCTTAATTGAGTGAAAAAAGGGGATTCATGCAGATATTGGAAAGAGTGTTCTATTGTTCGAGTTCAAGCTAATATCAAGGTTTGTTGTGTGTGACCTGAAACAGTGATCGTTTTGTGAGCAACGATTTGTTTGTGAGCGAGAAAGTAGTTCGTGTTCCTGGGAATCAGCGAAGAGGAGGATCACAGCATCGACAAGCCGGGCCTCGTGAAGGGGTTTCTTGAAAACGAAGATGGCGGCTAAATTGCCACATGAATACACGATGATAGAGTTAAAAGAGTTCCTGTGGGAGAGAAATTTGAGTTCATCTGGCAACAAGGCTGAGCTCATCCAAAGACTTTCCGAAGATGATCCGAACGTGTGGGAAATAATCGCCGAAATTAGCCGAAAAGCCCAGCAAGAGCAGGTGGGAGATCTATTGAGGCTTGATGGGGGCGACAATTCAGCAGGACCAACGGGGACTCAAGCGGTGGGGACAGGCGCGCATGGAAATGCGCAGAGCACTAGCCAGGAGAGTAGCGAACATCGTGGCGACCACCACCACTATCAGTCGCTGTTATCGGAATTGGAAAGAGAAAGGGAATTGATCCGCCGAGAAAGGGAACTAATGGAGAGAGAGCGCACGTTGTTAAGAAGAGAGCAAGAATTTATTAATAGAACGTCACCATGTCTTTCCGTAGGTGCTAATGCTATCGGTTCAGCTGTTGGTGGGGGAATTCGAGCAATTAAGGACCTCTTAAAAGAGTTTGACGGATTTGATGGAAGCTTCCACAGCTGGGAACAGCAACTGAAATTGTTGATTGGAACATACCAATTGGACGATAGTTTAGCGAGAATTTTAATTTGCTCTAAATTAAAGGGCAGAGCGCTCAGTTGGTTCCACTCTAAAGCGGAACACATCACCTTGGGAGTGAACCTTTTGTTGGCAGAAATGAAGAAGATGTTCGATTTACGACCAGGAAAGTTAGCGATGCGGAAAAGTTTCGAAGGAAGATTATGGCAAGTGGGTGAGTCTTTCGCAGACTACTATCATACGAAAGTCATATTGGCGAATGCAGTTCCTATAGTAGAGGATGAGATGGTGGACTATATGATTGATGGGATTCCGGAACGCCGTCTGCAGGACCAAGCACGATTAATGAACTTTACCAAAATAACCGACCTGTTAAGAGCTTTTGAAAACATTAGCCTCTCGACTGGAAAAAAATATACTGATCAACGGGATCGTGGAACTGTTATTCCAACTACGAGAAATATAGGTGACAACATGTCAATGGCTAGAAAGCAGATAAGGTGTTATAGATGTCAGGAAGCTGGACACATAGCTTCACGCTGCACTAGTGCCGTGGTAAACAGACCAGGAGTTACGTGTTACCGTTGCCAGGAAGCTGGACACATAGCACGGGATTGTGTAAAATCTGTACCGATAAGGTCAACTGAAGCATCTTCACTAACAAGATCGACGAATTTTGTGCATCCAGTTCATCTCCATCCAGCGTATATGGTACCAGTATGTTTAAGCACCGACGGTAATGTAAATGATTTTTGTAAATATCCTATTAACGCTATGTTAGATTCTGGGTCACCGATATGTTTAATAAAAAGTAGTATGGTACCCGACGCATAAAGATCACCAATCACCGATGATTTAGCACAATTTAAGGGGATTAATGATTCACCTGTAAAAATAATTGGGGTAGTTAACGGTCAGAATGTTGAAATTAACGGGATTAAAATCGATTTAATGTTTTATATTGTAACGGACGACACAATGCATGCAGCAGCGTTGCTAGGAAGAGATTTTACGACACATCCAAAAATTAAAATCGAACTTGACGGTTTAAATTTGAGAATTTTAGAAAATAAAGAAGCCAATATCGAGGATAATTTAATCACAGAAATTCACCAAATAATGCAAATTGATGTTGCCAATGAACGATCAAGCTTAAGTGACGAATTAGATATAAATGTAGATATTGATATTGAGGTGGCGAACGAAATACGCGAAATTTTTGATCGAATTTATTTGAATGGTTTTGAAACGGATAAGGTAGAACCTGATTTCGAGATGACAATAAAATTAGTAAATCAGCAGGCTATATTTTCGGGACCGCGTCGATTGGCATTTTCAGAGAAAAAAGAATTGCAAAAAATTTAAGATATTTTGATCAAAAAGAAAATAATAAGACCTAGTAATGCCGAATACGCGAGTCCTGTCATTTTAATAAAGAAAAAGAATGGTGAAATCCGTCTTTGCATTGATTATCGAGAAATAAATAAAATAACCATACGTGACAATTTTCCAATGCAATTAATTGACGATAACATTGACTAGTTGAAAGATAAAAAATATTTTACAATTTTAGATTTGAAAGACGGCTTTCACCATGTAAAGATGAGCGACGATTCCGTAAAATATACGTCGTTTGTCACACCAATGGGACAGTTTGAGTACTTAAGAATGCCCTTTGGTCTGACAAACGCACCACGCGTGTTTCAACGATATGTGTTGACAATTTTTGATGCATTAATTCGGGGGAATAGGATTCTGTTGTACTTGGACCATATTTTAATAGCGACACGTGACCTTGATGAGCATTTGGAAGTTTTGAGAGAAGTTTTCGATTTGGCAGGTAGACATCATTTACGCTTTCGATTGGATAAATGTCATTTCGTTAAGACAGAGATTAATTATCTTGGGTATCAAGTAAGTGAGAAGGGCATCCGACCTAGTATACAAAACATAGAGGCAGTATTAGATTATCCTATACCAAGAAATACTAAGCAGGTCCATCGATTTGTAGGTCTTGCCAGTTATTTCCGACGTTTTATAGCCGGTTTCTCGGTACTTGCTAAGCCATTGTACGATTTGCTCAAAAAAGACACAAAATTTGAATTTGGTCAGAAAGAGTTGAACGCATTTGAAACGCTTAGAGATCTCTGCATCGGGGTTCGGTGCTATTTTGTTACAGCGACAGAATGAGAATACGTGGAAACCGGTAATGTTTTTTAGTCAACGTACGTCACCCGTCGAGTCGCGATATTATAGCTTTGAGTTAGAGTGCCTCGCAGTTGTGTACGCTATTAAGCGATTTCGAATTTACCTCACGGGAATAAAATTTAAAATAATTACCGATTGCGATAGTTTTCGTTTGACTTTAGGAAAAAGAAATGTAAATCCTCGAATATCTCGATGGGCATTGTTCCTTGAAGATTACGATTACGATATTGTACACCGGCCTGGAAATAAAATGAGTCATGTCGACGCTTTAAGCCGTTGTAATGGTATTAATGTAATAGAGGCAAATTCTTTCAACGAAACTCTGTCAATACATCAGAATCTCGATGAGGAGATCCGCGGAATTAGAGACCAATTAGAAGAAACGGAATTGAAATTTTTTGATCTCCGGGACGGTTTGGTTTACAGAAAGGATAAAAATAAGAAACTGTTATTTTATGTTCCGTCGTCTATGGAAAGTAATGTGATTCGAACATGCCATGATGACCTTGGTCATCTAGGAGTCGAAAAAGTAGTTCAAAGTGTCTCTAAGGTCTACTGGTTTCCTCAAATGCGTGAGAAAGTAAAAAATTATGTCGCAAATTGTTTGAAGTGTATTCAATTTTCGCCATTAAGTGGGAAGCGAGAGGGTTTTTTGCATAATATCCCCAAAGGACAAGTACCTTTTGACACGCTACACATTGATCACTGTGGTCCCTTGGAAAAAACAGGAAAGGGGTATAAACATTTATTTGTTATCGACGATGCGTTTTCAAAGTTTATTAAAATTTATCCTAACAAATCCACAAGTTCTAGCGAAGTTGAATGTTGTTTGAGAGAATATTTTCGCCACTACAGTAAGCCGAAACGAATAGTGTCTCACAGGGGAACCGCGTTTACTTCTGATTCATTTAAAGAATTTTTGAGTAACGAAACAGTTGAGCATATTTTCACTGCAGTGAGCACACCACGTGCCAATGGGCAAGTGGAAAGGTTCAACAAAGTAATAACTCCTATGCTCGCGAAATTATGCGATTGTCCAAGTAAATGGGATAAAGTGTTAAATCAGGTTGAGTTTGCTTTGAACAATTCTGTGTGTAGATCGACGGGAGAAACCCCTAGTCGGTTACTATTCGGTATCGATCAAAGAGATAAAATAAGTGATAATATAAGGTTAATTTTAGAAGATTGTATCAACGATGAACGTAACCTCGAAGAAATGCGTGCAAGGGCAGCAGAAAATATTGAGCGAAATCAGGACAAAAATAAAATTTTATATGATAAGAAGCGAAAAGATGTAAGACTGTACAATGTTGGCGATTATGTTATGATAATGAATAGAGACACGTCACAAGGCGTCAACAAAAAGTTATTACCAAAATGGAAAGGTCCGTACGTCATTCGAGAAATTTTAGATTACGATAGATTTGTAGTAAGCGATATTGATAACCACCAGGTGACACAGAAGCCTTATACGGGCGTGGTTGCACCAGATCAGATGATTCCCTACGGAAACAACAAATTTTAAATGTGTATTTGTCTTGCATAATCTAATCCAAATGTGTATTTACGATTTAATTTATTATGGAACTTCGACTCGAAATTTTTTTTTTAGCATTTTATGCATTAAAGTTTATGTGATTTTGAAGCTAACTGTTTTAATTAAATTATTAAATTTTAACTGATACTATTATTAGAATATTGACTTGGATTTGTTCCGTAATTAGCCGGCCCTTTTTTTGTTGTGTCGCCGGGACAGCTCTATGTCAGGACGGCCGAACTGTAGTGTATAAAGTATGATTATATGGCTGTGTGCGTGTGTGTCGGCGAAATAAAGATAGTGTGGAAGATCCTCTGCGAGTGCGCAGAGAATCTTCCACAATAATGCCAATTTGTAATTTTGTGATTGGCGCAAGATAATTTCCCGCCTAATGCAAAGAGGGAAAATGCGGGAAAGACAGATTACCTCGGGAACTCGAACGTGTCGGATGTTCTGTAAAGAATCCGTTGAACCATTTTTTAATTAATAAAATCGGAGTCAAATGTACTTATGTGTATTACTTTGCCATCCAACTTCCTACAATCCCAATCATTTTTGTCAACCGACTCACCTGTTGTAGGGTTTACATGACCATATAAGAAATGATAACCGTCTTCTCCATGGCAAAACATAAGCGGATATTGAAGAGCATCATACGATCTGTGGATTTCACATATTCTACAAGGATTTCCAGTTTTTTTAAGAATAATATCCCTTTTGTCACTCGGTTCATCAACCATAATGATAGCTACTTCAGATACATTTGGGGCATTGTATCTTCCTGCATGTTCTCCAACCGACACACGATCTGCCTTTATGATGATTCTATGGTTTTCCGAATCTGTTGGCAGTGCTTTTAGTGCAGTTTTTAAACTTCGAATATATTTGTAAATATAACGAAGGTTCATTAGATGGTGGTAAAAGAGAACCAATCCTGTAATATAATTGACCCTGTATTGGAACTGTTGGACGAAAACCTGACTCGTAAACTTCATTAGCTCCAAATAAAGTCATTTGAAAGGCGCTATTGAAGACCCTGATATTTTGTAAAAAAATTTCAGAATGCGAAAGATCTCCATTAAGAAGAGAACAAAGAGGCTCTGATGGTTCAGTGAGAGTAGGTAATCAAACTTTACCTGAAAAACAAAAAATACCTTTTGTCTCACTTTGCCATGTTAAAGCTTGACAATGACAACAAACTTTATTCATGTCACCAATATGGGCAGCCTCGGAATAATTTATATATGGATTGTAAGAGAAACCACTATTGGTCATATTTTACCACTGACTGTTGTTTCTCCTTCGACGCCTCACTGTATCGCCTGCAAGTCTGTTTTGTCTCGTCATATTTGTCTCTAGTTCTCTTAGAATCTACACAGAGAAGAAGTGTGCCTTTCTCTGTCTCCGTCTTGTCTGATTAAAATTTGTTCTTCATTATCATCTTCTTTTTTCACCTGTATTCTTTTTGCCTCATTCATTCTTCTCAAACTTTCATTTTCACTCATAAAATCACTATATTCTCTATTACTTGTCAACCTTCTTTCTCTCTCCGACTCAGTTTCATTTTCTTTCAACAAAGCAATACGCTCTCTATTCGCTACCAATCGTTCGTCTCTCTCTAACGCACTTTCATTTTCTCTCGCCAAAGCAATACGCTCTCTATTCGCTACCAATCGTTCTTCTCTCTCTAACGCACTTTCATTTTCTCTCGACAAAGCAATACGCTCTCTATTCACTACCAATCGTTCGTCTCTCTCTAACGAACTTTCATTTTCTCTCGCCAAAGCAATACGCTCTCTATTCGCTACCAATCGTACATTTCTGTCTAACACACTTTTATTCTCTCTCAACAAAGCAATACGCTCCCTATTCGTACATTTCTGTCTAACACACTTTCATTTTCTCTGGAAATTTTATGTCTCTCTCGATGTCTTAAACGTCTACTCCGTCTTTCTTCAATATTTTCATTCTGTCTTCGACTTGTCTGTCTGTCGCGGTCTCTCACACGAATCTCCTCGTCTCTTATATCCATTACTTCAATGTTCTCTGAACTGTCATGAGACTCTTCATTACTTGCTCTTATTAATTTCATTCTCTTTGCTTTCCTAGTATTTCTGCCTAAATTACTTTTTCGTCTCATGGGCATGACTGCCACCTACATTATTGGACATATTCAATTTTTAGATTTTTAATTAATAAAATCATTATTGAAATCTTCATATAAAAAAAATAATCGAATCAAAATACTTTTCCACACACCGACGGAATAGCTAGTTGGTTGGAGCTCCGGCTTTGCAGGTGGTGCGAGCGAGTTTCGCGCCCTCCGTCAGCCGGTGATTTTTTCCGGCAGGTGAAATATTCCGAGCGGGAGGTTTGACGTCTAGGTGCGACGGTGTGCAAATAATATTTCTAATCCCACAATATACTTTTTTTGATTCTATTAACCCCTTGACAGTCCATGGCCCATATGTGGCCACAAAAAGTCGTGCCACCTTTACGTCTGTGGCCATATATGTCCATCTCAAAAATAAAATACTAAACATAATTCGATTTGAATGACCAAGTGCATACTAAGGTTTTTGGGGTCGCTGAATCCGAATTTCAAATCAGATTTTCAAAATTCAAAATGGTGGACCTAAAATGGCGACTATGAAGATTTTTAAATTTATCAAATACGCTTGAAACTCGTTACACACGGGGGTTTTCGAGGTCGCTGATTACGAATATGATGTCAGATTTACAAAATTAAAATGGTGAATCCAATATGACGGATAATTTCAAGATTTATTCAATTTGATCGAATTTTAGCTCCGCCATTTTGGATTTCAAAATCTGACATCGGATTCGTAATCAGCGACTCCGAAAACCCCCGAGTAACAAGTTTCAAACAAATCCGTTGGATTTTTAATTTTTTTGACCGCCATATTGGATCCGCCATTTTGAATTTTGAAAATCTGACATTAGATTCGTAATCAGAGACCCCGAAAACCCCCGAGTAACAAGTTTCAAGCAAATCTGATGAAATTTAAAATTTTCGAATTCGCCATTTTCGGTCCGCCATTTTGGATCCGCCATTTTAAATTTTGAAAAACTGACTTCAAATTCGAATTTTGCGATTTCAAAAACCTTAATTACAATGAAATCACATTTTTTAGAAACTTTTTTTCTTGGACCGTTTTTGGACCACAAGCGAATTTTAGCTGGACTGCGAAGGGGTTAAAAAATATTTTTAAAAAATTGTCAATCGGTTGATAAAACAAATTGTTAATTAAAGTAATTAAGTTTGAAATTATCAACAAGAAATTAAAACCAAACAAAACAGTTATTTGTAAATATTAATATAATTTTTATTATTACTTATTATCGATTAATTTCTATTTTTTAATATTGGAAACAATACTCCATTCTGAATAAATTAAACTAATAATTTAATAAGTAAAAATTTACTCTAAAGAATATTATTTAAAAAGTTTTTAATACACTTTTTAATTTAATATGTAGGAAATTTATAGTGCCTAAATTTTAAATTCGCGGAATATTTGTAAACACGAAAATACGGTTTAAGGTTCAACCATCTGATCTGTCGACGATAGAGTATGAAAATGACGAATGATTCAGTTGCTAAACTGTCATGACCGTGACCACTTCTCCATGAAATGATGTGAATATTTAATTTCAATAAACTGCAGTTTTTATCATATTTTAATTAAATTGTTTTATTTCGTTTAAAGTTTTAACAAAGTGTAATTCCAAGTAAGATATTCTACAAAATTTGGGGGCTCGGCTGAGATTTATCAAGGAAAGTGCGATTCGTGATAATTGATAAGACGCAATGAGAAGCAACTCAAGCCAAAACGACGCTATTACCACGTGGGAAATTTTAATTCATTAAAAACCGTTTGATGTAATAATGTTGGTCATTCCTTGTGCAGGACGAAATTAAGCCGATAAATAAGAAGCAAAATTTTATTCTAAAGAAGACGAAAATAGGAATGGACAAATTATTATAAAGACAACGAAGGAAAGTGTAAACGGTCAAATTTCAAAAAGAAGACGACGAAAGTAATTTGCCAGAACTAGAGGACATACAACAATTTTATTTATGTAAAGACGACAACGAAGACGACATTCAAGCAGCCTTCTATTTGTCACTGGTGTTTATTTGACGCAGGGGACGAGTTTTTTGGAGCAACACGAGGTAGCGACGATAACATAGATCCTGAGGTCAACGGAAGTTTTCAGGCGACAGCAAAGTATCAAAATCTTAATTTATTAGTATAAATCCTGTATGTATTCTAATTTTGTATCTTTTATTTGATTTTTGTGTAAATTATATTTTAATAATGGAGAAGTTGATTCAAATTGAGTATGTTAAAAATCAGTTAAAGATTGCTTCGCGTAAAGCTATTTGTGCCTTGTATAAATTAATTTTCGAAGACGAAAGTGATAGAAAAAACCGGAGTAAATTACGCAAGTTTTCAGGTTTTACATTTTTAGACGACTCGGTAGGAATTTCGAGAAAAACTAGAATTTGCAAGCGGATTGTCGATTGGTGAGTTTTTGAGACGTCGAGGACACTATCAGAGAATTTTCTGGGACTGACAATTTCCCTATAGAACGATGGATCGCTGATTTCGAAGATGTCGCGTTACTATTTGAATGGACAGATTTACAAAAAGTAGTTTTTGCAAAGAGAACATTAAAGGGTTTAGCTAAATTGTTCGTTCAGAGCGAAACCTGTCTCATAACATGGAAAAAAGTAAAAGATGCGTTGCTCAGTGAATTTTCGACTCAGATTTCTAGTGCTCAACTTCATGCTATACTTTCAAACAGTAAAATTAAAGAGTCAGAATCTATTCAAGCGTATATTTTAAAAATGCGTGAAATATCTTCTCGCGGTAAAATTGAATGGGAAGCATTAGTCGAGAATATAATTGACGGATTAGGCGATATCCCGAGTAATAAAGCAATTTTATACGGCGCTAAAAATATAAATGATTTTAAAGAGAGATTAAAGACGCATGAGCGGATTAGAAAAACAATGACGAAAACGAATAACCAACCGGGTGAAAGACGAGAAATATTAAATGAAAAGAAGTTAGAGACGATAAAAACGGATGATAAAAAAAGGACGCGTTGTTTTAATTGCGGAGTATCAGGTCATTTATTGAAAGATTGTAGGAGTAAAGAACGAGGAACTAAATGTTTTCGATGTAATAGATTTGGTCATATAGCTGCCAATTGTAAGGTCACCTCTAATAACGAAAATAACGTGAATTTAATTAATTCGAAAAAAGAAACGGATTGTCTTAAAAATATTACAGTCGGGAAAGTGGACCTGAAAGCTCTCGTAGATACAGGTAGTGCTCTTTGTTTGTTGAGAGAGGACGTCGTTAAAGAAATGTCAAATATTGTCGTTAACGAATCTAAGTGTAAGGCAATTGGGTTTGGAGGAGCGAATGTAGAAACAAAGGGTTTCTTTCAATCTGAAATAATAATAGACGACGATGTTTATAATTTGGATTTGTACTTGGCTCCGATTAATTCAATGACGATAAAGTGACATTATAGGTCGTAATATTTTGAATTTAGCGGAAGTTAATGTAAATAAAGACGATGTTAAATTAAAAAAAAATATGAATTAGACAATTTTTTGGGATCGATTGTTTTAACAAATGAACAAGAAGTCGACGTTGATCCAACAGACGATTTATCGTTAGGTGAAGAAACAAAAAACGTGTTATTAAATTATGAACCAGAGAAAACAAAAAGTACTGATATTAAGTTGATTATAAATATTACTGACAATAACCCTATTTGCAGTCGACTAAGACGTTTGCTTGATACAGATGATAATGTTGTGGAAGATCAGGTGGAAGAATGGCTGGATAAAAAAATTATTAAACCTTGTGCCGTCGAGTATGCGAGTGCAGTCGTGTTGACGAGAAAGAAGGAGGGAACGCCGAGAGTGTGTGTTGACTATCGTCGAGTAAACAAAGTTATTGTGGAAGATAAGTATCCTATTCCCCGCATAGAAGATTAAATTGATTCCTTGAGGAATAGTAGAATTTTTAGTACTTTGGATTTAAAAAACGGGTTCTTTCATGTTGACGTTGATGTCAATAGTCAAAAGTATACATCTTTTGTGACTAGAAGTGGTCAATATGCTTTTCTCAAGGCTCCATTTGGTCTTTGCACATCACCAACTGTATTTCAAAGATTTATAAATTGTATTTTTCGACCATTGGTTAGAAGGGGAATTGTTTCGGTTTATTTTGACGACATTGTCGTTTTAGCAAAAAATTAAAAAGAAGCGTTAGATAATCTTAAAGAAACGTTGGCAGTCGCTAAAGAGTACGGTTGGGAATTATATAAGAAAAAATGTCATCTTTTAAAAAGATGAATTGAATTTCTGGGTCAAGATATTGAAGACGGTAAAATTTATTCGTCTCCGGGAAAAATCTTAGCAGTAACGAATTTTCCAATTCCTAAAACGATTAAAAATGTACAAGGCTTTTTGAGTTTGACGGGGTACTTTAGAAAATTTATTAATCAGTACTCTTTATTGGCTAAACCACTGAGTGATATGCTTAAAAAGGACAGAGAATTTCAATTTGGTTCAAATGAGCAAAAATCATTTAATGTGTTAAAAGAAAAAATTAATGTCCCGTGTTGAAATTTTTTGATCGAAAATCATAAAACTGAATTGCATACAGATGTAAGTAAAGACGGATTAGGAGCAATATTGTTGCAACGATCTCCTGACGACGGAAAGTTACATCCGACGCATTACTTGAGTCATAAGACCTGTCGAACAACGTTACAGTAGTTATGATTTAGAGGTTCTAGCAATTTTTTATGCATTGCAGAAATTTCGTGTGTATCTACTGGGTGTGCCTTTTAAAATTGTTACTGACTGTGCAGCCTTTCAGCAAACTATGCTCGAATTGCTAAAGCGCAGGAGAACGACGAAAAAAATCGTGAATTAATTAATTTCGTAAACGAAGGACGAGACAACGACTACTTAATCAAAAATGGATTGTTGTATAAATTTGACAGAGGAAGTGACCTGTTAGTCATTCCTACTAGTTTGGAAGACGAGATCATTCGTTCAGCTCATCTGCGGGGATATTTCGCCTCCCAGCGAACTGACAAAATAATAAGAAGAGAATATTATATGCCGTCTTTGTCTGAGAAAGTAAAAAAATTCATAACGAATTGTGTTGCCTGTTTGGTCAACAACCACAAGCAAGGACATCTTCGCAGTAGTAGACGGATTTAGCAAGTTCGTGTGGCTGTATCCAACCAAGTCGACATGTACGAGAGAAGTAATTGATCGACTAAACAAGCAAAAAGCAATTTTTGGAAATCCAGCGAGAATAATCTCTGACCGGTGAACTGCGTTCACTTCACAGGAGTTTCGGGAGTACTGTGATTTGGAGAAAATTCAGCATCACTGTGTGACGACTGGTCTGCCAAGAGCAAATGGACAGATTGAAAGGATCAATCGAGTCATCATTCCCGTTTAGTCAAAGATGTCCTTAGATAATCCTGGAAAATGGTATCAGCACGTGAATCGTGTTCAACAGGTTATAAATTCAACATACCAAAGAAGTATAAATACAAATCCATAATCTCCATCGACGACCAGCACCAACATATGCAGAAGGGAATCTTGTGGCAATAAAGCGCACTCAGAATATACCGGGTCCCAAATTAAAAATAAAGTACCCTGGTCCTTATAAAATTAAAAGAGTAATATCTAACGATACATATGATTCGAGGCGAATGAATCAGTAGGATGGCCGATTTGTAGGAAATTTATAGTGCCTAAATTTTAAATTTGCGGAATATTTGTAAACACGAAAATACGGTTTAAGGCTCAACCATCTGATCTGTCGACGATAGTGTATGAAAATGACGAATGATTCAGTTGCTGAATTATCACGATCGTGACCACTTCTCTTTGAAATGATGTGATTATTTAATTTTAATAAACTGCAGTTTTTATCATATTTTAATTAAATTGTTTTATTTCGTTTAAAGTTTTAACAAAATGTAATTCCAAGTAAGATATTCTACAAATATGACAAATTAATTATTCATAAATAATAAACAAACCTGTATATAACAAAATAAATTCTTCTTTTCTTTCAATTAGATCGAATTCGGATACTTATATGTTGTTATTTAGTAATCTTTAATACTTATCCTCTTTAATAATTAACGGTTTCTTTCAAATAATTAATCGTAATCGTCCTTAGAATTCATAATTTTTTTAGTTTATTAAATTAATTTGTTAATTTTTTTTCTAAAATTTAAATTTATTCTTGAAAATATATAATAATACATTTAATAATATTGAGTAATATAATTATAAGTTAGGAAAAATCTAATTGGAAATTAAAAGCATTCAAATAAATACTGTTAAAATGTATTTATTTAATAAGTTCACTTGTTTATGTAATCAGTCTTATTTAAATACTAAATACTGTTAATTTTAATTTAAAAATATTATTCGCAATAATAATAAAAATATTTAAATTATACGAGACATGTAAAAAAAATTTAAATTGTCCCCCTTTTTTTGTCTAACTAAAAAATCACTTGCTGCTTAACCAGTTCACTGACAGGGCGTTCGAAATGGCGTTCCACGCGCCGAGGCCCAGACTGGCAAAAACACCGAATTGGCGTTTCTAAAAAAACTCTGATTTTAAAGAGTGTACAACTTTTGTAAAGGAAAATTTCTATAGTTTAGACATCAGAGAACAAGATTATCACAATAAAAATTTAAGTTTTTGTTATTTTCAACGTTTTTCCGAACGTTAAAATCGGCTATTTTTAATATTTTTTGACAAATGGCGTTCCACTTTCTTTCAATTTTTACACAATAAAATTTGTATTTTTATTGAAAAAAGATATTTACATACAATATTATAATAGTATATTTAACATAACTTCCTGTCAATGACGAACATAACCTCAAAATTAGGTGAAAGATCATCACCCTGAAGTTGGCCACAAATGGCTATAGTATATTTAACATAACTTCCTGTCAAAGAAGTACATAACCTCAAAATTAGGTGAAAGATCATCACTCTGAAGTTAACCACAAATGGCTATAGTATATTTAACATAACTTCTTATCAAAGAAGAACATAACCTCAAAATTAGGTGAAAGATCATCACTCTGAAGTTGGCCATAAATGGCTATAGTATGTTTAACATAACTTCCTGTCAAAGACGAACATAACCTCAAAATTAGGTGAAAGATCATCACTCTGAAGTTGGCCACAAATGGCTTCCCACTCACAGGTCAAACATAACCTCAAAACCCCCTTCCCACTAACAGGTAACATGGCAAACATAACCTCAAAACTCCCTCCCTACTCATAGGTCACATAGCAAACATTCCCACTCACAGGTCACAGGACAATCATAACCTCAAAATCTCCCCTCTCGTCTATTCCCACTTACAGGTCACACGTCAAATATAACCTCAAATTTGCCCCTCCCTCTTTATCCCCAAGGACAGGTCACAGGGCAAGTATAACCTCAAAGGCATCTTGCAAGTGAAAGCTATAGTATATTCGAAACAAACCTTTTTTTTACTTATTTAATTTTTAAATATTATAAAATACTATTGACGTAAATTATTTGAGAAAGAAGAAGTAAAAACAAGGGGGTTGGCGCGCGAAGCGCGCAGGGGGGCGGAGCCCCCCTAGTATATTTATATATAACTATTATTGATTATTATGAATGGTAATATTATACGTATATGTTTTTGATAGTCTGAGCCTTGGTGCGTGGAACGTCATTTGGAACGCCCTGTCAGTGAAGTTGTTAAGAAAAAGATTTTTTGTTTCAGCAGTTGGTCGTTTAACTCAGTTGGTTAGGTTGATTGTTATGTTTCCGTTTCCACAATCAATCCTCACCGCTTTAAATTATTTTTCAAATTAAAAAAAGCTTTCTCCAAAATTCCAAACATCCCAAAATTAATTAGAATAAAATAAAAAAATAATAAAATAAGCAAAATTAATTTTTAAATATATTTGAGTCATTCCAGGTCAACTGAGCCACCTCTCTACCCAGAACAGATTTTAATAAAAAAAATTTCGATAAGTGGACAATTTACTGTGAGGGAAAGGCTTTTAAATGCCGTGTTTAAAAAATTAAAAAACAAAATGGCGGATCCAATATGGTGGACTTTATTGTTTAAAATCAATCGGATTTGTTCGAAATTTTTAGTTAGGGGTTTTTAAGTTCGCTGAAGAAGAATCTGAAGTCAAATTTTAGAAATGCAAAATAGCGGATCCAATAAGGCGGACCAATTGTTCAAAATCTATCGAATTAATTCAAAACTTGTTAGTCAGAGGTGTTTAAGGTCTCTGAACACGGATGTGAAGCCAGATTTCATAAATGCAACATGGCGGATGCAACATGGTAGACTTATTGTTTGTAATCTACCGGATATGTTTACAACTTGTTACTCAGGAATTTTTAAGGTCGCTGATCATTAATCTGGAGCCAGATTTCAGAAATACTAAATGGTTGATTAAATTTTTCGGAGTAATTATTCAAAGTTGATTATTTTTGCTTAAAACTTGATACTTAGGAGGTTACTGATTACGAATCTGAAGCCAGATTCTAAAAATACAAATTGGCGGATTTAATAATTGGAATTAGTTTTTCGAAAATTAAACAATTTCGTTAACGACTAGTAACTTCGGGGTTTTCGGAGATCCTTTTGTTAGTAAATTATGAAACGATTGTTAATTTAAAAGTAATTTGGTGAAAAGAGAATACCTTCTGCTGCATAGGAATATCTTTTTATTAGAAGATTTCCCTTTAAGTTTGGTATAAAAGCATGACTTTGTTGGATTTTTGGCACTGAATGAGCTTCAGAGAATCTATAATTTAGAGATCTTTTTACTTTCGCATGTTTCATTTGCAGAATAAAAAAAAGTTTTTATATTTGGAAATTCATTTTTTGACCACTGGTACAAGGAATCAGGTGTAAGTATTGGTTGCGTTGAAGAAGCTTTGTAAAAACTAGCGCGTACAGCTTTTCGCTTGAAAGGTGCACCAATACCGTCACATGCTCCCTTGCCATGTGCAGTTGCCATGAAAGTGCCATTCTGCTGGAATATCGAAATCATTTTCCATGGTGCATTAAATTAAATTACAAACTTGGAAACGGTTTTTATAATGTTGTTTTGCACCGTCGGTAAAGTAAAAATTATTTTTTTTACATCTACAATAGATCTTATATACTGTATGCAGAGCTTTTGAATTATGTACACTGCTACTGTATCATGGGATAAACAATCTGATAGAACAACAAAACTTTCATGACATATGTCTTCACCTTTGCGGTAGTAAAATACTACGGAAATGTGCACAGATTGTTGTTAAAATGAAAGGCTTGAATAGCATTTTGCACAATGAATGCATAGTTTTCAGAGAAATCCATGTGAACAATAACTTCACCATCGCAAAGTTTTTCTTTGATATTTAATGCGTATTTGGATTGCTGTTCTGAATATGAAGTGATGAGGTTTTAGTTGTTGGCAAGTGGTGGCAATAGATCGTCAATAAAACTACTAGCAGACAGTTTTTTCTGTTCGTAATGTGGCTCTATCAGTGGACTGCCAATCACTAAAAACTACATCTTCAATAATAGCTTTATCTAAAAGTTTGTTTAAAATGTCTGCCAACACTTTTCCAGTGGGACATTTGTCGCATTCATTTAAATAACATGCAGGCAATTTTTCTTGGCACATGATGGCTTCAATGCAATCTTCTAAATTATTTAAAGGAAAATTAAAATTTTTTGACAAATTTAGGGAGATATATTGCATTAATCATTAATTTGCAGTTTTCGTGTATTGTGCAAAACACATACGCAGTGAGTACCAGTCGCTCCAGCTAGTACGCATTCTTTAGGACGAAGAGCAGCAAACTTTACTAAAACCAACTTTGAAGCTAGTATTTTCTTCTGTGTATTTAGCATTCAATTCTGTTAAATTAAATAATACTAACCTTTCCTGAATTTTCAGTTTTTCATTATTAATCTTTAATAGTGACTGTATCCTTTTTACCTGCCTACCAACCGTTTTCATCTGACGTATAAAATTCTTAAACCTTCTTGACGGTCTCAGAAGGTAAGTTTCTACCACTTTTAGAAGTAGGTGAATCTAAAACTCCTCTTTCCTCTCGTAATTTTTTTGCTTTCAGAGCCATTCGTCTTGAAGTTTTAAACTCCTTAGCAGTTTTTCGATTACTCCACGATAAAGGCGTAATTGTCAAAATTCTTAATCGCTTCAGAATCATTTTAGGTAAACTTATGATATTTTTCTTTAATTCTCAATAAAATTTCCTATAATTCTTCTTCTCTAGATGTTTTCGAAATTTTTGACTTGTTTTTTATGCATCATAAAATCATAGGGTAGGGTTATGGCAGGTAAAAAGGATACAGTCACTATAAAGGTTAATAATTAAAAACTGAAAATTCAAAAAGGTTAGTTTTATTTAATTTAACAGAATTGCATTGCTAAAATACACAGAAGAAAAATACTAGCTTCAAAGTTGGTTTTAGTAAGTTTGCTGCTCTTCGTCCTAAAGAATGCGTACTAGCTGGAGCGACTGGTACTCACTGCGTATGTGTTTGCACAATACACGAAAACTGCAAATTAATGATTAATGCAAATATATCTCCCTAAATTGTCGAAAAATTTTAATTCTCCTTTAAATAATTTAGAAGATTGCATTGAAGCCATCATGTGCCAAGAAAAATTGCCTGCATGTTATTTAAATGAATGCGACAAATGTCCCACTGAAAAAGTGTTGGCAGACATTTAAAACAAACTTTTAGATGAAGCTATTATTGAAGATGTAGTTTTTAGTGATTGGCAGTCACTGATAGAGCCACATTACGAACAGAAAAACTGTCTGCTAGTAGTTTTATTGACGATCTATGCCACCACTTGCAACAGCTAAAACCTCATCACTTCATATCAGAACAGCAATCCAAATACGCATTAAAATATCAAAGAAAAACTTTGCGATGGTGAAGTTATTGTTCACATGGATTTCTCTGAAAACTATGCATTTATTGTGCAAAATGCTATCCAAGCCTTTCATTTTAACAACAATCTGTGCACATTGCATTCCGTAGTATTTTACTACCGTAAAAGTGAAGACATATGTCATGAAAGTTTGGTTGTTCTATCAGATTGTTTATCCCATGATACAGTAGCAGTGTACATAATTCAAAAGCTCAGCATACAGTATATAAGATCTATTGTAGATGTAAAAAAATAATTTACTTCACCGACGGTGCAAAACAACATTATAAAAACCGTTTCCAAGTTTGTTATTTAATGCACTATGAAAAAGATTTCGATATGTCAGCAGAAATGGCACTTTCATGCAACTGCACATGGCAAGGGAGCATGTGACGGTATTGGTGCACCTTTCAAGCGAAAAGCTGTACGCGCTAGTTTACAAGCTTCTTCAACGCAACCAATACTTACATCTGATTCCTTGTACCAGTGGTCAAAAAATGAATTTCCAAATATAAAAACTTTTTTTTATTCTGGCAAATGAACATGCGAAAGTAAAAAGATCTCTAAATTATAGAATTCTCTGAAGCTCATTCAGTGCCAAAAATCCAACAAAGTCATGCTTTTATACCAAACTTAAAGGGAAATCTTCTAATAAAAAGATATTCCTATGCAGCAGAAGGTATTCTCTTTTCACCAAATTACTTTTAAATTAACAATCGTTTCATAATTTACTAACAAAAAGGATCTCCGAAAACGCCGAAGTTACTAGTCGTTAACGAAATTGTTTAATTTTTCGAAAAACTAATTGCAATTATTAAATCCGCCAATTTGTATTTTTAGAATCTGGCTTCAGATTCGTAATCAGTAACCTCCTAAGTATCAAGTTTTAAGCAAAAATAATCAACTTTGAATAATTACTCCGAAAAATTTAATCAACCATTTAGTGATTTCTGAAATCTGGCTCCAGATTAATGATCAGCGACCTTAAAAATTCCTGAGTAACAAGTTGTAAACATATCCGGTAGATTACAAACAATAAGTCTACCATGTTTGCATCCGCCATGTTGCATTTATTGAAATCTGGCTTCACATCCGTGTTCAGAGAATTTAAAATTTACTTCTATTTATGGATAATATAAAGATTGTAAAATGCGATCTTATGATATTAGCCATTCTCAAATTTTCAATCTTTTGTCATCAATTTTGAAAGTAACATACCAGCCTGCAAGTAAAAAAAATTTCTTTTGGATAGGCTTTGACGTCCTATTTCGCGCTTCTATTTGAGGGGGCAAGCTCTGACCTGTTGGTAAAACACAGATTAAATTTTAACGTAATGTGAAGGCTCACAGTATGGCCCCTTTTAAAACCCGTAGCTCAAAAAAATTGGTAAAATTAAACATGCATTTTTATTCGTTATTTATCCTCTTTTTGACATAGGTACAAAAATAGGTCAATTTTGACTTATGTTTTGATTTATGTTTTTGCCCTATAGGTAAAAAAAATAGGTCAAATTAGACACTGGTCTTGATGTAATGTGAGGCCGTTATTTATCCTCTTTTTGACATATAGGTAAAAAAATAAGTCAAATTAGACACAGGTTTTGAGGTAATGTGAGGCCGTTATTTATCCCTTTTTTGACCTATAGGTCAAAAAAATAGGTCAAATTAGACATAGATTTGGACCTAAATGTGAGGCCGTTATTTATCCTCCTTTTAAACCCTATAGGTCAAAAAAATTGGTCAATTTTGACATAAGTTTTGACGTAATGTGAGGCCTTTATTTATTCCCTTTTTGACCTATATGTCAAAAAAATAGGTCAATTTTGACATAAGTTTTTGAGGTAATGTGAGGCCGTTATTATCCTCTTTTTTAACCCTTTGAGGACGGGAAGGACAGATTTTTTATCGAAGATTCAAGGTCCGTGGTTCTCTGTATTCACGTATAACAAAAATTTGTCAGGCACCATTCCTTAAGTATTTTTTTGCCCCTCTTTCAGAATCCGTCATTAAAATTGCAAAAACACTAAGTTTAAAAAAGTTGTCGTCATTTTGTTACACAAAAACACGAAATTTTAAAAGTTTTTTGTCAAAAAAATTTTTTTTCATAGACTAAAAGTTAAAATATAAGCTGCTCACCTAAAAATATCGCGTCCGCAATAACCCAAGCTTTACCAATGTGAAACGCGTTTAAAAAAATTTCAAAGATGGCGGTTTTAAAATGTTGGTAGAAGAAATTTTTTTTAAATAATAATATAATTTTATTTTCCAAAAACAAAAAAAAAATTTAATTTTTTTGTTACTTATTATCCAAATGTTTTTGAGGTCGCTGATTACGAATCTGATTTCAGTTTTAAAAAATTCAAAATGGCGGATCCAATATGGCGGACAAAATTTTTGAAAAATTTGTCGTAGTCACATAAAACTTGTCACTCGGGGGTTTTTGGGACCGCTGATTACGAATATGTCAGTTTTTAAAAATTTAAATTGGCGTATCCAATATGGCGGACAAAATTTTTGAAAATTGTCGTAGTCACTTAAAATTCAACTCTCGGGGGTTTTTGGGGTCGCTGATTACGTAATCTGATGTCAGTTTTTAAACATTCAAAATGACGGACTCCAATATGTTGGACAAAGTTTTTAAAAATTTATTAGATTAGCGAGAAGTTCATTACTCGAGGAAATGCTGGTATCTCTGATTAGAAATCTAATGTCTATTTTTCAAAATTCAAAAAGACGGTTCAATTTAGAGTTTGAATTTTAAAGATTTTTACGTTCTTTGGCCATCATAATATTATGATGTTTCCGACTTTATCCGCGAGAAGGTAAACGTGAAATGAAGAGTCCTTATTTTTTTGAATCTTAATTTTTTTAATTATCTTTATGATTATCATGACACCTTATCCAACAAAAAACTTTCTGAAAACTTTACAGAACAGCAATGCCTCGACAGACTTTTTACAAGTAAAAAGAAACATACAATGCTCTAAAGTAATGATTAAACTCCATAAAACCCAGCACAAGCTTACAAAATTTTAGAAACATTTCGTAAAAAAATAAATATTTGGCCTTTTTGTAAAGTGCTGAATTCATTAAGAAGATGATTACCATTTTACGAACAAATATTTATTGCGGGACAGAAACTGAAAATAATAATGTATTGAGTAATTCTGCTTTGTATAATGTATTGAGCATTGCATTGTACTACAAATAATAGGACGTTTACTACTGTTGACTGCTCCCAAACAATGACTTAATTATCACATTTTCTACGATAATCTCGTTTGTAACCCCTTACGAAATTTTAAGTGACTACGAAGAATTTCAAAAATTTTGTCCGCCATATTGGATTAGCGATTTCCAATTTTTTAAATCCGACCTCAGAATTCGTAATCAGCGACGCCAAAAATCCCCGAGTAACGAGTTTTAAGTGACTACGACCAATTTTTAAAGATTTTGTCCAACATATTGGATCCGCCATTTTGACTTTTTAAAAACTGACATCAGATTCGTAATCACCAACCCCAAAAACCCCCTAGTGACGAATTTTAAGTGACTACGATAAATTTTCAAAAATTTTGTCCGCCATATTGGATCCGCCATTTTGAATTTTTTAAAACTGACATCAGATTCGTAATCAGCGACCTCAAAAACATTTGGATAATAAGTATCAAAGAAATTAAATTTTTTTTTGTTTTTGGAAAATAAAATTATATTATTATTTGAAAAAATTCCTTCCACCGCCATTTTAAAACCGCCATCTTGAAATTTTTTTAAACGCGTTTCATATTAGTAAAGCTTGGATATTGCGGACGCGATATGTTTAGGTGAGCAGCTTATATATTAACTTTTAGTCTATGAAAAAAATTTTTTTTTTTTATTTGTCCTCTTTTTGACCTATTGTTCAAAAAATAGATCAAATTAGAAATAGATTTTGACGTAATGTGAGGCCTTTATTTATTCTCTTTTAAACCTATAGGTCAAAAAATAGATCAATTTTGACATAGATTTTAACGTAATGTGAGGCCGTTATTTATCCTTTAAATTTATCTATTAGATGTTTCAAATGAATAATGTCAAAGAAGCAATAAATTATTCTGTTGCTATATATAAATGAACTATAGAAACAATTTGTAGAATATCATTAATTTAACAGTATCGTACTTTTAATTTAAACAGTTTCATTTTTTTGTTTAAGCAATATACTGTTCTATTAATAAATGTGTTACTGAAATAATAACGGGAAATTCAACAGCATGGAGCTATTTGATTCAACAGCACTTTTTTTTCAGTGTAGAATTTTGAACTTTCAATTAAACAAAATTTGTGTTTTGTTTAAATTGTGTTAACAGTTACTGTGCAATATGGAAAAACAATGTAAACACAACATTTATATAGTTATCCCAAGGGATGTCATAACTGACGCTAAATTGAATCTTTGTGTTGACCTACCGAATTACTTGACTTGTCTGGTGATGACCTTCATGGCGCAACAAATAGAACTTCTTGATATTGACGGCATCTTTTTCGGGTTTCGACTTTTACAACAACGAAATATTAAACTATTTTCAATAAAATAAACGCGTAACAAATCACAATAACAATGTAAACGACGCGAGCGATTTCAATTCCGAAATATCTAATAAAAATGAGAATTAATAATTCCTCTAAAATTAAATGACGCGACTGTATCAAATCGGACGAATAAGACGGATGAATACGAGTATTTTATAATCATAAAATAAAATTAAAAAGAATAATTTCTCAGAGAAAAGAATAAGAAAATTATTTTAAAAAAACGAAAATAAAAAAATTATTCTAAATTTTTCGAAATAATATTTTATTACTCTTTGTCTAACTTGTTTTTTTCCGTATACTTTTCTAAATTATTCCTAATGATCATTTCATTCCTTTATTTTTATCAAACCCGTTTTAAATCGTTCTTTAGTGTTATTTAATAATATTAATGACTGCAAAAAACAACTTCCTAGAAGTTCATTAAGAACCGATTAACGTGATAAATATTTTCTTTTTATCAAAAATGGGAAAAAGAAATTTCACGATTTTATAACCTATTCATATATTTTTTAAAATAGCGTCTCTTGAAAATATTCAGTTTTTTAAATTTCAGGAGCAACGAATCACAAAAACAGAATGAAAAACTCTCATTATAAATTAAAGTTCCATTTACTATATGTAGAAAAAATTAATTTACACACTTTTTGTTTATATGATTTTATCTCACTTAAGGAATATATAATCTTAATAATTAATTGACAGGAATTACAAAAAATAATAAAACTCTAAATAAAATTTTTTGATCAACCGAATATAAATAAAAAAATGTTTGCGTAACTTTCTTTTTTTGAAAAATATGCTTTTTACTTTGAAGAAAATGAATCTTTTTAAATTAATAGAATTTTTATTATTATGGATTAAAAATTTTTTAAGTAGAATGAAATTTTTTATTTAAACAAAACTCAAAACAATATTTTTAATAATCTAAAATGTTATTCATGGAATTTTTAATTAAACAAATTTTTACTTCAGCCATTTGAAAAATTATTAGTGTAATAAATTTCCAATTAAATAAATTTTTAGTTATCTTATTTTTTATATAAAAGAATTTTTATTCAATTAAACTTACTATGTATTGAATCAAAATTATTAGGTATGTTTAAATCAAACATAATTTTTGGTTGACTGAATAACAAAGCTAATTAGCTTTATTCTATTATTTATTTTTATTAAATTTGAGAAAACTATATATTTCAATCAAACAAAAATATGTTTGATTCAAATATATACTTTTCTCAGTGAAAATTCTTAATTTTTTTACGCATATGCGTCTTAAAGTGCACATTTTAAGCTTTAATTTTTAGACCTGTGAAAGTCTCTAGCATGTCTGGTTAAAGAGAAAAAAATCGGACAAGTGCGAGTTGCACTCGCACTAAGATCGAGGGTTCCGTACACAAAAAAAACTCATTATACATATATTATTATTATTATTTTATTAATAAATTTTTATATTTCTCTGTAATTGTACTTATGTTCACCAATCAGGTTCGCTATAATTTTCCCGTAATATGTACGTGAAACTGAAGATCCCTACCGAATTTCAGTCCACCAGGTTGAGATTTGTAGAAGTTAAGGGGGGGACAGGGTCATTTTTTGCAATTTTTTCGAAAAAATTTAATTTCTTTTCCTTCCCTTTCGCAAATATGTAGGCCAATCGGGTTCGCTATATTTTTCCTGTAATCTGCACTTAAAACTGAAGATCCCTACCGAATTTCAGCTCACCAGGTTGAGATTTGTAGAAGTTAAGGGGGGGACCGGGGCCATTTTTGCAATTTTTTCCTAAAAATTTAATTTCTTTTCCTTCCCTTTCGCAAATATGTAGGCCAATCGGGTTCGCTATATTTTTCCTGTAATCTGCACTTAAAACTGAATATCCCTACCGAATTTCAGCTCACAAGGTTGAGATTTGTAGAAGTTAAGGGGGGGACAGCCCATTTTGCGTGGCTGGGGCGGACACACGAGTGATTTCATAAGGGTTCCGTCAGTACACCCTCGGTGTTACGGAACCCTAAAAATGTTAAAAATCCTCGAAAAACACTTTTTTTGGGCTATTTATCTCCACTTTTCTCACAATCCTAACGTGAATGGGCAATTTTTGGGACACGGGATCGTGTTCAGTAGATAAAATTACGTAATGAACAACTTCGATATCAAAGCTAAAAATGTTGAATTTTGTATGCTTCTGTTATTAATTATGTTAATATAATACCGCTTACCTAACGAGAAAAAAATAAATCATTTTTTAAAGAAATTTAACTCAATAAATAGTATAAATTTTGTAGACCTAACATTAAACATAGAAAATAATAAAATAATTACAAACAAGTTTCAGCAAACCAATATGTTCAGGACGTTATATTAATTACGATTCAGAACACTGTCTAAAATATAAATTAAGTATTGTTATTGCTTTGTTAGGTCGCGCAATTAAATTATCCGACAAAAAATTTCATAACGAAAATTTAACAGCAGCTAAAGAAACCTTAACAAAAAATGTTTTTTCAATTAATATACTAAATAAAAAAATTAAGGACAGATGTAATTATATTATAAATAATAACACAGGCACACAAAAAAAATTTCTGTTCCTAGTTCAAAATAAAATTTAAAAATTTTAGAAAATCAGTAAAGACATAAAAAATTACAAATTATATTGGTTTATATAACAATTATCTACAAGTATTAAATTTCTAAACAAGATTCAACTTATTCTTAATTGCAAAAGAGTGTCGCAATTTTTTCATCAATTTTTTTGTCTGATTTAGACTAGTGTCAGTGCTCAACGGGATCGGATCAAATTGGGAGATGCGAGGAAAAAGGGAAACGGAAGCACTTCGTACAGGTGGATTTTTGAAAGTGGAATTTGAAATCCCTTGGGGATGGCAAGCCTAAGAGATCTATGGTTAGATTTGGCTTGTACTAGAGAGAGAGAGAGAGAGAGAGAGAGAGAGAAATAAAAAGGGAAAAACCTCGATCCGCATATATGGCTAGCCGATTTTCGGAATCTGTAGCCGTTGATTTAGGTAACTCCAAAAAGTTTTATCCCTCACGTCTGTCAGTACTTTTACACAAAGAACCCCTGAGGATCTTTGATACCTCTTGGTCGAACGGATTTTCCCTGCTGCCCTACATAAAGAAAACATATCCATATATCCGTTTATGTTTGTTTTTAGGGTGAAAACAATATATCCCAACTCACTAAAGAGAGTTGGGATTTTTCTTCCCTTCGTATAATCAAACATATCCACGTCAAACAACTTTATATAGCCTTTTCATATTTTTATAGTCAAAAAAGTGAAAGTGCGTTAAGAAAATAATATCCATTTGACACAAATTTATTTCATCAAATTTACACCAAAAAAGTTATAGGTATTTGATTAAAAATAACTTTATAGTCATTTCATATTTTTTCTTTAAGGTCAACAAGTGAAAATGCATTAAAAAAATTCGCTATTTGACACAATTTCACAAATAATTATTTTTTGAATCATTTTATTTTTTTAAGTACATGTTTTGTCGCTTTTGAAAAATTTTGTTCTTTTAACATTTAGCCCCATGCTAGGGGCTAAATGTTTAATTTCATTTCTAGTTTATTAAAATTATTTTCTGATAGGTGTTAAGTGCGGGATAAGTTAAAGTATACATTAAAAAAAGTAATTCAGTTTATTAACACGTCTGTGTTTAATTAACAATTGCGTTTCAACTGTTAAAGAGTTAATAAATTAAAATTGCAAAAAAAGAAATTTAATTTGTTTGTTTTTTACATAAGTATTCTTGTTAAATAATGTCACATAAAAATGAATTTTAACCCATTTTGACAGTTTAACAGTTAGCCCCAGTTTCCTCTATTTAAAAATAGTTGATTTCTTTTGAAAAAATTACAATATTTGAAAATAATTGATTTCATGTGAAAAAATTTTAATATTTTTGTAAAAAAATAATTTTCTTTTAAAGAATTTTTAACAACAATTTTTTTAAATAATTGATTTTTTTGAGGAATTAAATTCAATTTGTTAAGTTTGATTACATTTTCTTAGCAATTTCTGTAGAATTGTTTTAAGGGGTTATACCCGTTTGCATGTTTTTATATCACTTCCTCATAAGAAACACTTTGCATTCGTGACGATTTTCAATTTTTCAAATAAAGCTTATATAGACTCATTTTTGGCTAGAACATATGTATATTCAATTCTGAGCAAATGTCCAGATGTATATCACAAAATATTGTGTACAAAATATCTCGGACAATTTCTATTGGATTGTAATAGTAATTAGTAATAGTAATTGAAATTGAAAATATATATAAAATAATTTTATATATATATATATATATATATATACCCAGATAGCCAAGCGTACAAATCATTATTTTTCAGTACAGCGTATTGGTATCGTACTCATATTGTACTAGCACAAAATAATAAGGCATGTACATACCAGTGCGATACTAGTAAAATAACGGTATGTCATACGGATAGAATTATGAAATTGCCAAAGTACTCCGTACGAGTATAGCACTAAGTACAATACCAGTACGCCAAACAATTTACGGACACTTAGGAAAAGTATAGGAACAAAAAAATAGGTATAGGAGAATAAAAAATTTATTATTTCTAGTATTTTTGTCAAAATCTAAAAATTTTAATTTCTGGAGTTTGGCAAAAAATACGAAAAGTCGGCAAAGTATAAGAGAATAAAAAAACTATTTTTTTCATATTTTTTTTGGAAAATTAAAAATCTCAATTTCTGGAGCTTGGCAAAGTTCGGCAAAAGTCGGCAAAGTATGGGAGAATAAAAAATTTATTATTTTTTTCACATTTTTTTGGAAAATTAAAAATCTGAATTTCTGGAGCTTGGCCAAAGTTCGGCAAAAGTCGGCAAAGTATTAGAGAAAGAAAATTTATTATTTTTTTACATTTTTTTTGGAAAATTAAAAATCTCAATTTCTGGAGCTTGGTAAAGTTCAGCAAAGCTTGGCAAAGTATAGGAGAATAAAAAATTTATTATTTTTTTCATATTTTTTTTGTGAAAAAATAAATATTTTTACTTATTATGGAGTCCTGGCAAGAAGTTCGTGCAATGCTTGGCAAAGTATGGGAGAATAAAATAAACTATTTTTTTTTTCATTGAGATTTTTATAATATTTCCAAAACAATATTAAGAAAATAAATTTTTTCAATCTCCTATACCTTGCCGACTTTTTGCCCGAACTTTTGCCAAGGCTCCAGAAAATTTGAGATTTTTAATTTTTCCAAAAAAAAAATATTAAAAAATAATGGTTTCATTTATTATTCCTCCCATAACTTTGCCGACTTTTGCCGACCACCCCCCCGACCGCCCACTTTGACAAGGCACCAGAAAATTGAGATTTTTAATTTTCCAAAAAAAATTTGAAAAAAAATAATAAAAGTTTTTCTTTTAAGTTCTCCCATACTTTTGCCGTGACTTTTGCCCGAACTTTTTGCCAAGCTCCAGAACATTCAGATTTCTAATTTTTTCCAAAAAAATTTGAAAAAAAATAATAAATTTTTATATTCTCTCATACTTTGCCCGACCTTTTGCCGAACTTTGCCAAGCATCCTCAGGAAATTTCATGATTACTAATTTTTTTTTCATAAAAATATGAAAAAAAACTTATAAATTTTTTTATTCTCCCATAGTTTGCCGAAGCTATTGTCCGATACTTTGCCAAGCTCCAGAAATTGAGATTTTGTTATAATTATTTCCAAAAAAATGTGAAAAAAAATAATAAATTTTTTAATTTATTCTTTCCAATACTTTATGCCGAACTTTTTGCCGAACTTTGCCAAAGCTCCAGAAATTCAGATTTCTAATTTTCCAAAAAAATTTGAAAAAAATAATAAATTATTTTTATTATTCTTCCCATACTTATTGCCGGACTTTTTGCCGAACTTTTGCCAAGCTCCAGAAATTCAGATATTCTAAATTTTTTCATAAAAAATATGAAAAAAATTATAAATTTTTATTTCTCCCCATAAACTTTGCCATAGCTCTCCAGAAATTTGAGATTTTTAATTTTCCAAAAAAATATTGAAAAAAAATAGTTTTTTTTATTCTCTTATACTTTGCCGACTTTTCGTATTTTTTGCCCAAACTCCAGAAATTAAATATTTTTAGATTTTGACAAAAAATACTAGAAAATAATAAATTTTTTATTCTCCTAATAACCTATTTATTTTTGTTACCTATACTTTTGCTAAGTGTCGCGCGGTACTTTAATTACCGTTATTAGTAATCGACAGTACATTCCAAAGCCTTGGGAAACGCTCATTAGCCACACTTTTGCCAAGCTGTCGCCGAATTTTTATGCCCAAGCTTTCCCATACTTTTGCTGGATTTCGCCCAAACTTTGTATTTCCACGCGGGAATTTATTAAACTCTTCTGGAAAACTTTGTTCTTAAAACATCATAAAAATTCCGTCTTAAATTGAGACGTTGTTGGTGTCCTATAAGACAATTCGGAAATCTGTTATCTCTATTAATCGCTTTATGAGAAAAAATTTGAAAATAACTCGTTTTCAAAGATAAGAGTACTAAAAGGAAAATAATAAGTTTTTAAAAAAATTTGAGATGAAAAAGCAAACGATATTCCTATTGAACATGAAATGCTCTTACATATAATAAATGCAAGAATCAAATGCAATTATATTCCTATTCGTGGAGTGGATAGTCGGAAACAGTTTAGGTCAGCTTTGCTATATTGTCCTTGAGGGACTTTACAGAGTTTTCGCATGGTGAGGGGAAAGGGGGGGAGGCAAGTTTTAGTATTAATTTCGTGCCCTGTCATACGATATATCTTTCAGTGTTAGTCGTTATCTCGTTAAAGATGCGCTAAAACTACGAGTGGAGGTTTTAAGGTTTCACACGAACCACAACATTGAACATAGGGACCGAAAAGTGGAGTTTGCAAAGTGGGGCACCATGAGTTTACGTCCATCGAACATCGCAAATATTTCCTGTGGAACGGATCGTGGTGAACTAACCCCTCCCTATTCTCTCTCTCTCTCTTCTCTCACTTCTCTCCATATAATAATGGAAAATGCCTCGTCATAATTAATCTCACGTCCTTGATTTCCCAACATGTGTGAGGCTTACTTTTAACTCGGATTTTCCACGTCTCAATTATTGACACGCCAAACCAGATAAAAGAGGGAGCGCAAATATTTACCACGAAAATTTCCTGGGGTTGTATATATAATAAGAAAAAAGAAATCTCATCTTCTTTTTGTGTTTTACTTTTTTATTTATAAGGAAAACTATCGGTAAAATTATGGAGAAAAATTTTACGTCTCACTAAAATACACTTGTACTACTGACTACATCTTGATAATTTGGTAGAAGTTTTGCCACAGAAAAAATTAATTATGTAAATTAAGAATATATACTTAGCCCGCACCCCAATATTTATATACCTAATTTTAGTATACAGAAGGAATATATTTTAAGCATCCCAGTGGACAAAAAACCATTATTGTTTTTAAAGCGTTTTAAATACAAACCAACTGAAAACTTGACAAAAACTTAATTGGAAATTTTCTTCTCACTGGTACCAAATTAAATATACCCCTAAGTCTCTTACCAATGAAACACGATTTGCCAATTATTTTAACCGAAACTTATAAATTTTGTTTCTACGATTTAACCGATCTTAACCAATGAATTTAACGTGAACCGCTGGGACTGTGAGACAAGTGAGATCGCCATGTTTTTATATTTACACATAGTACTTTTTGATAGACTAGCAAATATTTTTGTTTCACTCAAATAAAATTATTTGATTTTGAATCAAAACAAATATATGTGTTGTGTCAAACAAATTGTATTTAACTAAAGCAATATTTTCTATTTAATAAACACTAATTTTTATTTTAATGAAACCAGTGGACCTGCCACGACACGATTGTGACACGTAAAATCAGTATCGTGTCGGTATCGTGTCGACGTCCGACACGATACGAAATTAAGTCGTGTCGCACTTGTTACATTAAAAAATAGTTATTTTGCGCCCATAATGCGAACATAATTTTTTTGTTCCCAAACACTGCATAGAAAGTAATTGGCATTGAGGGCACGCACGAATTTAAACGCTCATTTTTAGTTAAAATTAAACTCTATATAAATGTTGACTCTTTCACGTCGTATAATGATAAAACCTAGTGATACCTAGTGATTTACCTAGTGCAGGCTGTATAGGTGTCAGGATGACAAGTCTCCTGGAAAAAGTGCCAGGAACTTGATAAATTTAGTTAGTTTAGTTTTGGCTGTCGACTCGAAAAACTAAATTCCAGCTTTGTTAATTTTTAGTTTTCGCCACCCCCCCCCCCCCCCCCCCCCCCCCCCCCCCCCCCCCCCCCCCCCCCCCCCCCCCCCCCCCCCCCCCCCCCCCCCCCCCCCCCTTCCTGTTTGACTTCAGAAACTGAAACGAATCTAAACTTTGGAGATGGTCCCTGGTTATATTATTTTTTCTATTTTGAGCAATAAGCTTTATTTTTATTAATTTACCTACAGATAAAAAAACATAAGAATTAACACGCGGGCGTAAAATACTTTACCGCCCGCCTTCCCTTACTCCCGGGCAGAATGTGACTACTTCCCAGGCAGAAAAAAGTCCGGTGTGTGTGCCGATGCCTACGAACCGGTTCGGACACCGGCCCGGTGGTAAAGTCGCGACAATAACCGGTGCCGGCACTTGTGGTACCCGGACGGTTTCTAAAAAGACAACCGGCCCCGGTAGTAACGTTCGAACTAATAACCGGTACCAGGCACTATGCATGGTACCAGGGCCCGGTTAACAAAAGGGACATCCGGCCCGGCACCGGGCCCGGTTTCAGGGCATTCGAATACCGTTTTTTTTACACCGGCACGATGAACTTTTGCCGGCATCAAAAATTAGTACTGGCCCGGCACCGGCACCACTACTTGATACCGTTTGTACACCGGCGACGGAGTTTTTGCCGGCATCAAATTAGTATCGGCCCGGCACAGGGGCGGATATTTCCCGGGTTATCATTGTTGACTGGACCGGCTCCGGGCCGGCGGTTAATGCCGGGTCAATCACCGACCAGCACCGGCAAGTCCGCCCTTGTGTACCGGCCCGGTACCAAGCCGGTCGTTGATTTCTGCCTGGGTTTGCGGCCCGCCCTTAAGTGCCCTGAAATGACCATTCTTTCCGTGGCAGGTAGGACAAAAGAATGCTTTTTATCAGGGCACATGACGCATATACGGCCATCTTGGTAAAACCAAAAATATATATATTTTAAGGTTGCGCAGTGTACTACCACCCGACACTCTGGACGATGCGCAGTAGTGTAATTTAGTATTAATAGATGCGCAGTAGTATAATTTAGTTATTGATTGATGCGCAGTAGTGTAATTTAGTATTAATGGATGCGCAGCAGTAGTGTAATTTGGTTACTTTATTGCTGCGCGAGTAGTCCTAATTTTAGAGTTATTAATGGATGCGCAGTAGATGTAATCTTAGTTTGTTGATATTAATGATAAAAGGCCTAAATACGGTTATTTAAATGTTGGTTTATTAAAATTCCGCAACTAGTTTCGAACCATAATATGGTTCCTCATCTGCGGGGGGATGAAATTAATTTTATAAAATACATTATCCAAATATTTGGGACACATCATAAAGAGGATTTCAAAGAGGATTAAGATATCTGAAAGACATACAATTTCCCAATTGTTTCAATTTTAATTTTAATAAAAAGGTATTTTTTAAGGTTATGTTTTAAATTTGGTGAAAGAAGAGAGAAAATGAAAAAATTTTTTCCTTACCCTTTAGAAGAACATTTTATAGTATGTAAGATGAAAAAAGAAAATTTATTTTATCATTAAATTAACTAATTTATAGTAAAGATTTTGAAGAAGCACAATTTTTTGTAATAAATGTGCTTCTGTGATTAGAGAGTTTTGACAGAAAGGATCTCTATGTTATCAAATTTTTCAAATTATGTTTTAAAAGAAGTAGTTGTAAATTATAGTATACTTTATCTAAATTGTCAATATCTGTTCTATAATTAATACTATTAGTATTATTTTTTATATAGAACATTTCTAAATTTTTTCTTTTCCAATTATTTATTTCAATTTGTAAAATATTTGTATTATCAAAATCAAAATAATGTTTATTATCAAAGGTATGATTAGTTATAGCATTCATATTTTGGTTGTAAGTGACATATCTTTTATGCTCTTTAATTCTAGTTTTAAGATGTCTTAAGGTTTCACCGATATAACAACTATTACAATCCTGGCATTGAATCCTATATACACATCCAACTCTCTGAAATTTCTCTATTGGATAATTAAATTTTGTAAAAATACAATTTTTTAAATTATTAGAGTTAGTAAAAACTAAATTAAAATTATGTTTTTTAAAGATATTAAAAAGAATATCATCGAAATTTTGAATGTATGGTATACTAATAATTTTTTCAGTTGGAAAAATGTTGTTTCTTATTTTTCTATGTTAAGTTATTGGTAAGATCATTATACCTCTGTGAAATCTTTTTATTTAACAGTTCGGTTGGATTCAGTTCGGTAAAACGTAGGGAAAGTGTACACTATACTCAGTATTTTATTGAAAGTTCGGTAAAACGTAGGGTTAGTGTTTATTATACTTATTTTTATTAAAAGTTCGGTAAAACGTACAATGTTCGGTAAAATTTATATTCATTAAAGTACTGAATAGTTTGGTTAAAACTTGAAAAATAAAAAATAATGTCATTGCAGTAGTTCTATAGTAATACTGTCGTAAATCTTATTTTACCTACTTAAATCACTACCTAAACCCCCTACAATTATTTACGAACAAATACTTATTCATTACACCTGCCTACAGTTTAAATACATCGCGAGGCTTGTCTATTAGAGCCAAAATAAGTGAAACCGGCCACTTGAAAAATTTTTGTCTACAATTTTCAAGTTATCTATAATTTTTGGTAGATATATGAGTACACTTTTTCCCCCTAAATTTTTTCAAAAAAAAAATTATTTTTGAAGTAATCAGATGTTGAAGTTTTGGGTTATTTTATTTTCATTTTATTATTACTTTGAAACAAATAAAGATAATTAAGTGATTTTTTTAAATTAAAGCTTCAAGTCTATACTTTAAGGATTAAATAAAGCGATTGCTAAAAAATGAAAATTTATAATTGTTATTAACATTTCTTTTAAACAATTGCAAATTGAAGAATGTTCTCAATGTTTTTCTAAGATTAAATTACGATGTATTGATGCGTAAAACTCCAAGCATTAAAATAAAAAAAAGAAAAATCAGTAACCTCTAATATAAAAGATATTGTGTTGATTTTTTTTGAAAAAATGCAGGCAAAATTCGACTCGAGTTACTAGAAAAAGGTAAAATTTCAAACGATTAAATAACATCGTCTTTTGTTTTGTTAGAAACTTCACGCTTTCAAGCGGATTTTTATGATTAAAAGTCGATTTTCGCCTGCATTTTTTCAGAAAAATCTACACAATATCTATAATATTAAAGGTTACTGATTTTTCTTTTTTTTATTTTAATGCTTGGAGTTTTACGCATCAATACATCGTAATTTAATCTTTGAAAAACATAGAGAACATTCTTCAATTTGCAATTGTTTAAAAGAATTGTTATTAACAATTATAAATTTTCATTTTTTAGCAATCGCTTTATTTAATCTTTAAAGTATAGACTTTAAGCTTTAATTTTTTTAAAAATTCACTTAATTATCTTTATTTGTTTCAAAGTAATAATAAAATGAAAATAAAATGACCTAACACTTCAACATCTGATTACTTCAAAAATAATTTTTTTTTTGAAAAAAAATTTAGGGGGAAAAAAGTGTACTCATATATCTACCAAAAATCATAGATAACTTGAAAATTGGAGACAAAAATTTTTCAAGTGGTCGGTTTCACTTATTTTGGCTCATTATTAAACCGAAATCTTCACGGAAAGGAGTTTAAATATATTTTTTCTTAACTTCCTTTTCTTTTTTATTTTCTGTGGTAGTCGCTGACCATTTTTGGAATGATGAGTTATACAATATATGAAGAATCAACTCCATAAATCGGATCCATGCATGTAAAGTAGAGAGTCCAAATCTGAATGTTTCCTCTCTTTCTGTCATATTAATCACACGATCAACATCATTCATTTCAGACGGCTTTGCTAAACACACATTACAGGTGGCACAAGAAGGTGTATTTGATAAAACTTTAACTACTTTCCATCTATCATTGTAAAGTATAAATTGTGCTTGGACTAAAAGAATATTTTCATTTATAATTATCGATGAAGGTGTCACAGCAGCAATTTGAAATTCAATGTCACTTACAATTCTTTTTGTTTTCTCAGCAGTTTCGTTTGCAAACTATCAAAATGGGGCGACAAAAACGTGTTGATGAAGGTGATGGATTTTGCCAAATAATATTGCTATTCTCCTCATTGTCCAGTTTAAGAAGCACAAGCGAATAGATCAATAAATTAGAATCAGATATGAGTTCACTTTCACCTGATAGTATTTGCTTATATTCGCTTTGTCCAGGAAGAACCATCATAACCCCATTTGCTACACAAACTAAATTCTGTACACTTTTTAAAATTAATGGAATTAATTTTTCATTAAGTGTCGAAAATGTTTCTTTAATGTACTTTTCTACAGTAGATATATGTTTTCCGTGTTCTATCATTGTGTCACATAATTCAGGTTCATTAATATTTACGGAACCCATTTTACGTTTTTTCAAATATCAATTTATAAAAATGTATTAAATTAATCTTTAAGCAATTTTACAACTGACGTTCCTTAACTATTCAGAAGCTTTTATACTACATTAATAGATAACATTCAGTATACTTGTATTTATGTTTAACTTCATCTCTGAATGTCAATTTTAAGTGAAATTCAAATTTAGGACACTAAATGTCTATCAAATAAGTTAGAAAATAATTTTCGTCTACATTGTTATTAAATAAATAATAAACAATTAGTTCAAAAAAATTATTAGCAGACGTACTTGTAAACTGCGGAAACTCAAGATTCTTTTTAAAAAAATTAACAAAATCCGTTAAACATTGTAAGAGCGCAAGATTTTTGTCCCTGAAAAGTACAATTTGCCCCACTGTGCGACACGAAAACTAAACTAATAAATCAAAAAGATAAAAATTGACTGTTTTTTATTGACAAAAAGTTCAAAGTAAAAAAATTATGAATCTTAAATTATTTTAGTTCGGGTCATATCCATGGATATATAGAGTAAGATCAAGGCATACCGGTTTTTTAAAAATTTGGTGATTATTTAAACAATAATAATTGATGTTCATAAATAACTCTTGTTATGCAAACAACCTAGAAACTTGCAGTTTCTTTCTCATTTTGCAATTAATTAATCTAAGTAGTAGAACATGCAGTATATTTTATAATTTAAACAATTCCTGAAATGTTATTAAAACAAATAATTGTTGTTATTTTTTAACTATTGATACATACAATCAAGAAAGATGCAGTTTTCTCTTATTTTGCACTTAAATAATCAGAATAGTAGCAAAAATAATTGTAATAGTAGTTGTAGTAATTGCATAATGAGAAAACAATTTCTAAATTGTTTAAAACATAAAATATTTTTATTTAATTCTTTTCTGATTAGTTAATTACAAAATTAAGAAGAAACTGCATGTTTTTGAGTGTTTTGTGTCAGAAGTTAGTAAATAACAATTATGTATGTATGTGTATGTATAAATGTCTGAAATATTTTGTCCGATAATAGTTCTAAAACGATTAGACTGATTAAAACGATACTTGGCAGTCCCTTATAAGTACTGGTTTAACTTAAAATCTTAATATTATTCGATTGAAAAATATTCTGGACCTTTGATCAATTCCCTTATTAAAAATTCCTAATTGTAAATTTACATGGAATTTTATATCAAAATTCATGTGAAATCCCACTTCTTTAAGGGAAACCATTTGTATGGATTCTCATGTAAAAGTTCCCATGAAAATGTGGGATATAAAATCCTATATGAAATCTCACGTGAAATTCTATGTCGAACCTTACATGAAAGCTTATGTGAGATCTCATACAAAACCCAATGTAAAATCCCATATGGGAATTTTCAATAGGTATATGGAAAAATTATACTTAAATAATGAAAGTATATTTTACATGGGATCTAATATAAGATTTAAAATGGACTTTTTTAAATTAAATAATATATTTCTCATGAGGAATAACATGCAGAAAATTACTCTCGAGGAATGAAAGTGTAATCACATTAGATTTGATGTAGGATTTGTCATGGGATATATATATATATTCTTAAAGCAATGTAGGCTTTTTTGGGTTAAAGGTATATTTATTACCTAAAATCGTGTCGCAATTTCTTTATCCCATATGGTTTTACATAAGAATCCATGTCGTTTACTTTATAAAGGAAACCACATGCCGTAGCTAAAGATTTTAAGTATGAGTAATGGGGCGTTCCACGTGAAATCTGACAGTATTTGACATTTGCATCTCAGATTTTTTCAAATATTTTTTTTCTTTTAGTGCTCATTGAAATAAGCTAAAATGATTTTTTTCAAAGTTTTTCATCAAGCCGTTTAAGAGATACAGGTTTTTGAAGAATCACGTTTTTTACGAAAATGTTTTTTTGAAATGGTTATAACTCCGGTCAAAAATTGACCAAATATTCAGTTCTATATATGAAAATTTTTGTTCTTACACGTGGTTTTTGATAAAAATATTTAAAAAATTTATTTTTTAAATTTACGAAAAAATTTTTTCATTTTTTAAAAAAAATTTTATTTTTAAGAATGTATGTATCGACTGATTTTTTCAAAATGTTTTGTAAGAAACTAGAACTAAATTAACAATTTTTAGGCGTTGTCTGATTGCAAACGATGGGATCTATTTATATCAAATTTTTTTAAATTTTATATCCATACACCTTAAAAAAGTAATCTTATAGTTAGAGGAAAAATCCTCTTCTAATATGATCTCACGTTTTCTTCTCAAAACAGAAGTATTCATCTTGAATGAATATTATTTTTATTCTTTGGTGGTTAATAATAAAACAAAACAATTTTTCGAGGTTCAAACGTCAAAAACATTGAATTTAAATTAAATATACAAGGAGAGAAATACGTTAATTAATGTAGTAATTAACTATTAATAACTAATTATATTTATTTCATTAAAAACGCTTAATTCAGTGCTTAAAAATATCTTTTTTTATTATCTCATAACTATAATTAGCAAATAATATTGGCAATGAAAATCCTCTAAAGCAAAGTATATTACTTTTGATTTCATATGTAAGAGGAAAATATGCATTCAGTTTAGAGGAATCCACATCAAATAAAGAATATTTTTTTAGGATGTAGAATATGGCTAACAATAGGACTTTTGAGCTAAAGTTATTAATAACACAGGTCAACAAAAAAAGTCTTGCTTTTTTGTGAGATACCATAGTGTCCATTAAAGACTCTGAACACGATCCTGGGTCACAAAATTGGCCATCACGTCAGGATTTTGAGGGAAAAGTGGAGGTAAAGACCCTAAAAACGTGTTTTTGAAGGTTTTCAAAATTTTTTTATCCTAAACCTGACGCGCCAGAAACTTCTACATAGACTAAAACCCGGGATCGTGTTCAGCGTCTTTAATGGACACTATGGTATCTCATAAGAAAGCAAGACTTTTTTTGTTGACTTGTTGTTATTAATAACTTTAGCTCAAAAGTCCTATTGTTTGCCATATTCTATGGATATAAAAATTAAAAAATTCGAAATAAATAGATTCCATCGTTTGCCAACAATCAGACATCGCCTAAACGTTGTTAATTTAGTTCTAGTTTCTTACAAAAAAATTTTGAAAAAAATCAATCGATACATACATTCTTAAAAATAAATTTTTTTTTTAATTAAAAAAAATTTAATTAAAAAAAAAATTTCGTAAATTTAAAAAATAAATTTTTTATATTTTTATCAAAAAACTACGTGTAAGAACAAAAATTTTCATATATAGAACGTCATATTTGGTCAATTTTTTGACCGAGTTATAACCATTTCAAAAAAACATTTTCGTAAAAAACGTGATTCTTCAAAAACCTGTATCTCTTAAACGGCTTGATGAAAAAATTTGAAAAAAATCATGGTAGCTTATTTCAATGAGCACTAAAAGAAAAAAATATTTGAAAAAAATTTGAGATGCAAAAGTCAAATACTGTTTCGATTTCGCGTGGAACGCCTCGTATATACTTTTAATATTTTCTGTACACTAATCATTTTAGAAGTATTTTTAAATTATTATAACTTTTTAATAATTGAATTTATGGAATTCAAAAAAATTAAATTTAAATTTAATTTAAAAAATCCTATATATCTTTTATGAAACTGTTTTAATTTTTTAACTAACATTAGTAATTAGTACATTACATTAGTAACATTAAATACTTAAGTAAATCCAGCACATCCGCGACAAATTTCAGCATAAATAAAGAAAATTTTGCAGTCCGCGTACAATAAATCTTTGATTTCTTTAAAAGATAAAGAATCTATCTCAAATTTTTTTCCCAATTTCCAATTCTTACCCTTCTATAAATTATCCAATTAATTAGAACCACGAAAAAAAGACCGTGATCGAATTCTGAGCACATTCAACCCCATTAGAATTTATTCTCTCTTCAATTCTTTCGAGGAACAAAAATAGTAAAAAGAACTAAAAAGGAATTTGACTCAGAACAAAAAAAACAACGAAATACTATTTTTAACGTCTCCTATTTTTATTTAAAGGACTAGTTGAATTTTTCTTCTCTCCTTTCTTTTTATCATCATTTAAAGTAATTTCCAGGTATTTACCAAATGAGACAAAAGAATTACGAGAGAGGCTCGTCGAGCCATCGGTTTTTTATCTTTATTCACAGCGCGATCTCTTCCCCCTTCTCCATTTTTCGATAACGTTTCGAGCGTTGAAACAAAAGGTCTGTAATTATTTCCACGCGATTTTCCTTAATATGGCACAAGAGAGAGAGAAAGAGAGAGTGGATATTTGTGTGTGTAGAGAGTAAATCGCATCGGGTGAAATTTCAGAGCGATTTTGTAAACGTAAAAATGTAATTGTGCGAAATGTAGAAGGTAACGAGCCGTAACATCGCGTAGAGAGTATTTCAGGAGAAACGTCTTCCCTTCTCACTCCCATTCATCGCCGCAACGGTCCCAAAATTCGCATTCGTCGACACAGCCGTCGACTATTGATTTAAACATTAGTGCTACGCCGTGATAATAGAATCGTTTATGGTATACACGTCCGCTTTTGGTATTTAATCTATTGGACATGATTTCAGCTTTTAAAATTTCTTTTTGTCTCTACCCCCCTCCTTTTATAACATCATGCATCTCATGATAAACCTATACAGAGTATAAAGTAATTGAAAATTTTTTACATTACAAAAAATGTAATTAAATATGCGGGTTTGTGAGAAATTCAATAATTTTCCATTAAATAATAAAACTTCTCATGTTTTTATTGAGTTTTTGAAATATATTATTCTTATGAAAAATTTTAAGAAGTATTGGAATATTTTTGCAAAAAAATGTCAATTACCTTCTCATAAAATAATAGCATTCTTCACTGAACTTTAAATAGTTTTAAAATTAAAAAGATGTTGATTATAATGAAAAATTTGATCAAAAGAATTTCAATTACATAGGCACACAAAAAAAAAGTTTTTTGGCCCCCACGAGGGACGTCTACAATAGTATATTCCGCATGTATTTTGGCCCGGCTTTGGAATCCGAATCCGACGTCAGGAGTTGCCAAACTGGTTGTTTTTTTTTTGAGTTTATATCTCAAATAAAACCCGACTCAAAAACCAAAAATTCAATATAAAAAATTTTTTTTTTTATAAAACTATAGAAGTATTTTTCCATACGTTTTTTCACCGCTGAAATCACGAATTTGACTTCGAGAATTATTAGATTTGCTCAAAATTTTGAGATAAACTCAAAGAACTACAACCGCTAAAAAATATTCATTTATTTGATGTGTGATTTTTTCTAAACTGAATGCATATTTTCCTCTTATATATGGTATACAAAAGTAAATATTACTTTGTTTTTAGAGTGATTTTCTATTGCCAATATTATTTCGCTAATTATTAGTTTATGAGATAATAAAAAAAAGATTATTTTATATGCACTGAATTAAGCGTTTTTTAATGAAATAAATATAATTAGTTATTAATAGTTAATTACTTACCATTAATTAACGTATTTCTGCTCCTTGTGTATATTAATTTAAAAGTTCAATGTTTTTTGTAGACGTTAGAACCTTCCTAATGAATTTTGAGGTGAGACAGCAAAAACGACTCAAAAACCCAAAATTAAATACGAGAAAAAAAAATTAATAACACTACAGTATACTATATTTCGCATGGCTATTATAACAATTACTAATGTATTTTCATGTAGTATTTCACGTTAATTTCGAAGTCAGGATGTTGTTGAGTTCAATTTGTTTTATTCTTAGTAAGAATGTTATGTAATATCTCGAATTTTGATGTCCATTATTTGAAATTTCATTCATATTATAAAATTCGGTATTCATCAGTAAAAAATGGCATGTAAAAATACTACTATAAGTGTCATAAAAATTTTTTTTTTTAATTTTGATTTGGTTAATTGAGGCATTATATTGAGTATAATTAAAAAAAAGAATCAAAATTTGGCAATTCTTGACGTTCGGATTCAGCGTGACAAAATTCTATGGGAATATACTATTGTAGTGTTTTGGCCAAAAAAAACATTTTTAGTGTGTGTTTGTTTTATTTCAGGGGGTCACTCAGATGCAAAACATTATTGTAGGGGAGAGGGCCCGAAGGATGGGCACCCATCAATTGAACGACTGAGAGAATTAAAATGGAAAAAAATATGAAATTGTCAATAATACGGTCGGTTTTAGAAGCTTTGTCCTTATTATCTAACTTTCCAATCATAAAGTTTTTTTCATTTCATTAATAAAAATAAGTTAATGAGTCACCTTTTGTTACAAAAGTAGAAAATTTGACGTTTTAGAAAAAGTTGTGCCCCAAGGGTGGTATAGTGCATCGCGGAGTAGAGGGGGGGGGGGGGGGGATACAGCGCGCGAAGGCACGTAAACGGGAGAGAGGAGGAGAGATTAAAAGCGAAGAATTAGAGAAAACGTATTATTAAGTTGGTTTATTTTATATTAATTATTGTTCAGGATCACAGAAACATATTACATAAATATTTGTGCACTTAGGTCCTTTCGTTCAAAAATGATACTTTTTGTGCATGTGTATTAGACACATAAAATTTTGAAAATAATTCTATTTTCAATTATAATACATCAAAAAACTTAAATATATGATAAAGATACACATTCCAAGTGATAAAAGTTTATAAAAAGGTATCGTATAAACACATTTTCATAAAAAATCAAAAGTGGACCACCTGTGTGGCCAAAAAAGTGATCCATCTCTTAGGGCCAAGACAAAATTTTTTTTAAACGTAAATGAAAAAAATATTTAAAGCACAATAATAATTATATTCAATTGGAATATTATTGAGTACGATATATAAAGAAAATTATAACGATTATTACCTAATTTAAAAAGGTTAATATTCGATGAAGATTTAACACCCTGCGAAAGAAAATTCCTCGATCAATTTAAAAAACAGAAATTTTACAACTTTCACTGTTACAAAGAGACTCATACGACTATTATACCTCAAAACAAAAATTTTATCATATGGGTGACCACGCTCATGGTAACCCTTACCACCTTTGGGGCCCTCTCCCCTATTTTCTAAAAATATTTACAACGAAATTATTAAAATTTGTATTAAATATATATTTAAAGTATTTTAAAATCCGGAAATTCTTATCAGTTAATAATATACTCATGAAACAAAAATAAAAAATATAAATCATATATGCATTTCCTCAAATCAAAAGTATTATATAGAAAAATAGTAAAAATGAACGTTTTACAATTAATACATATAAACGGTGACTTTCGCACGGGAAAACACATATGATATAAACATACAGAAAACAATGCACCCATAAAAACAATATAAAATCAAATTACATTTTGTGCAGAAAGAAAAATAATAAAATGAAGAAGAATACTCTTACACACTAATAAACAATAAATAATAATACGGACCAATAACAGCAGTAAGATTTCAACATCTACATATCTTTGAACATGGCTCAAAGAAATTGAGTAGTGTATAGAAATAGGTATGTTCTGCGTATCCCTCAACTTGTGGTACCTCTAATTGCTTGCTTCATAAAAATAGCCTCCGTTAATCTCAGTTGTTTGAATGGTGCACCAAAACCAAATATTAAGCTAACGTCTAATATTAAATAACTATGTAAGATGCCAGCGTCCACAAAACAAAAGCATCTGAAGGATCTCTTGTATAAAATCATAGGAAATATGCCAACTAACAAACTGCCATACACAAGATATGTTGCTCTGGCTAGATACTTTGGTGGGGTCTGAAAGTACTAATCTATTCGTTCAATGCCAAACATGGAATGACTGACCCTAAATACCCTTTCTATCGAATCTAGCCTTCATATCACTTTCAACTCATTAAGAATCGTATTCGCTACGAAACATTGTGTCGATGAAAAACTGACAGATGCAATACATTAAATGACTTGAATATTAATTTTTACAATTTCAAAATCACATATTTACGTAAAAAAATTTAATGGCATTGGTTTAAAAATCAGTTTTATAAATATTTTAATAGTGATTTTGTGAATATTTGTACTATGAGGATATTCTGCCTCTTAGACCTATCAAAATTATATAATCTATTGTTATTGGAACTCTCACATTTGATTTTCTATCTTGTACCGATACCGTCTTATATTCACTCATATACTGCCTAAAACAGTAAACTTGCTTAAAATGAGCCTTATGTCTTAGTTCAGTTTTAATATTTAGATGACTTATTTAGCATTAAACAAGTTTTTGAAACCTTGACCCATAGTTCAATGTTATATGTTTAAGATTAGAAATTATTAGCTTCAAACAAATCTTTAGCTAAAAATAGATTGTGTCTAAGTTCAGTTTTTAGTTTTGGAACAAGTTTTTAGCATCAAACAAGATTTGAGTCTTAAGCCTAAGTTCAGATACTAAGGGGTCCTACGATACCTCACGAAGTCTAAATGTCTTACGACAGTTTACATGTCCGAGGGAGTGTAAATGGCTCCAAAATAGGGGTTACGGGTTTTAGTGGGTCGGGCTGGCAGTAGGGTCGCCAGTAATCTTAAATTTAACTATATTTATTTATTTATTGTTTTTCTTTATTTTTTCTTATTTAGTTATTATTATACCAACGCGCCACATAACGCCTTAGAGTGCAGAAATCCAGAGTGTTCAGTAGGCAGATTTCCCAAAAAATTCCCTAAGAAAAAAAAAAAGAAAAAAGGGGTACCTACGTTATCATACAAATAGAAGAATTGAAATTATAGTAAAAAAGTCAAGGAACACTGAGAAACTCGATGTGCAATGTAGCAAAGTGGTCAGATTAGTTCTACCGACAATAGAAAAGGGTCGTGGGCTCGTATCCCACCATGCTACCGTTTTTTCTAAGTTCTTTGATAATTTTGAAATTAAATTAATCAATATCAGAAACAAGGTTTTTCAGAGAAAGCATATTACTTGTAATTTAGTTGTAAAGTCTGCTCAATCTGTAACATATAATCTTTCTTAAATGATTTATTTTGATAAATTGATTTGGATTTATTTGATAGATTCCTTCATAATAAATAGTAGTTTATATTAGTTATATTTAATTTGCATTGTATTATAAGTATATTGTATAAATTCCATAATTTTTAATAAATTTGGGTATAAAATACTTAATTTTTAAACAAAATAAAGGGTTATGTAAAAAAAATGCAAGTTAAAAAAGTTCTCCTAAGGTATAGATATACAATCAATATGATAGATATAAAAAATTTTTGTTGATTTGTCTCCATCGATCAACCAATTTTCTCTGATCTAGTAAAAAAAGATGATTTCAGTGTGGTCTTTTAGTGAAAACAACAAAACCGCTCAATATTATAATAAAAGAATAATCCAGAAATAGAGTTACGGATTTCTTATGGCAGTCAAAACATATGTCTATTTGTGACCTACTTTTTGACCTATAGGTCAAAAAAGATGATAAATACGTGATTAAAAATACCATGTTTTAATTTTACCTATTTTTTTTGAGCAATGTGGTTTTAAAAGGGGATTAATGTGGGTCATCACATTCCGTCAAAATTTGATTTATTTTTCACCTACAGGTCAGTAGCGAAGCCCCTCGAAATTAGTATTTAAGTGAACTTACAAAAATAAGTAACCGGCACAAATTGAAGACACTTTTTGAGGGCATATATGAACTAAGTGCTTTCAAAATTTGACAAACAATTTCCGCTGCCCACACAAAATTTAGGACAATATTTGAGGGCAGTTCTAGACCGTAAACATAAATAATTGACAAACAATTTCTGCTACAGGTCAAAATTAATGTCAATTTTGATGCAGTATGTTGACCTAAACTGACCTAAAGTTGACAAACATTTCATTCTACCACCTCAAAAAGTAAGTCAATATTAAGGGCAGTTTTGTGACCTACGGGTTAATTTACTTATAAACTACTCTAACTTATTAACTAGGCATGGACATATTAAGAGAAAATAATTTGAAAATAAAAATGAAACTATTTATCTAATATTTATTTTGAAATGTAAAATTTTCAAAAGTTAAGGGGTTGGCGCGCAAAGTGCGCGCAGGTGGCGAAGGCCCTCCTATAAATATATATATATAATAAATAAATATATAATATATATATATAAATATATTATAAATATATATATATATATATAGTATAATAAGTGACTAAATAAAACGAAAAATTATGGTATTTATATTGTATTAATATAGTTTTTCCTGAATTTTTGCTATTCCTCACAGTAAAAATTTTTATTCCTGAACTAATTAAATTGACAAATAAAAATTTTTATAAACTCTATTGCTGTTAACTTCCACACTTTTTTTACTTTCCAAATGCTTTTAGTAAAATATAT